>JAUTBT010000782.1:0-11040 GCA_032361225.1 Lepetodrilus schrolli | reverse complement strand
GCCCCCGGGGCAGGATTTGAACCTGGAACCTTGGCTCTGAAGTCCAACTGTTCTACCACTGCGCTACCACCCGCCCCCAATATACATTATATAATAGATTTAATCCAGTAGCTTTGCAGATGTTGCGGGTTCCTCCTGCTCTAAACTGACAAGCCGTGATATAAGTGAAAGAATATTTAAAGCGGTTCTAAATCCATTTTTTTTTAAATACTAATAATAGCCCAGCAGAGGTAGAGTTAAACTTGCTCTTTTTCAGCTCGGGAGGTATCCTCAAACTAAAGTATCGTTGTTAATCACTGATCACTTTCATTAGTTGAATGTGAAGGTAGTGGTAGAACGTTAATTCTCATTCGGGGCATCTACTGATCTAGGTTTTAAGATGATTGTGTAAGGTATCGAGCAATATTTCAGACATTGCCTAGAAATTATTAGTAGAAAACACGATCTAGAGGTTATTTTAGTAGATAGTCACATTATATTTTGTATTTGCTGGATCTGAAATGTTGATATTCCTGGATAACCTGAAACTCTCAAGCCATGTGAGAACATGTTTTCTAAATCAATCCAATCAATCTCATTACGCAGATGAGGAATGGTAACATACTATAATGGGTAGTGTAGTATTAACATTTATTATCCAAAATATGCGCTGATTCTAATGATTTTATTGGTTGAGAGGAGTCCCACCCCAGTTTGGCCGTAGTTAATAAATAACTGCCATCATTGAGGGCACCCTCGACTCGTACGTTAGAAAGACAGTCTGCAAGTTCGCTTTATTATTAGTATGTAGATCTATTACAATTTTGGATGAATTCGTTACCAGCGTGATTTCCAGGGCATACCAGCTTTTTTACAAGCCGAAGTTTCTCATAGACTCCTTTGGTCTCGGGGTATGTGAGAAATATGAGCTTGTAAAATCTGTACACCCAGGAGATCATGCTGGTAACTAATAGAACGTCAACTATTTTTTAGCTCCAAATTATTATTTTAATCCTTGTTCGTTTTCTTGCAGGTGTCCTGTGCTCTGTGATGGAGGCAGTCATATTTATGAAACTGCTGAAGGTATGAATTAATTTTTTTATGTATTTATTTAATAATTATAATGTGTACATTTATATTGCACTAAATCCATGCTCTAAAGCATTCTCAAAGCACTACATTACTTTCCTAGTCAATGGATCAGTGTGCTCTCATTTTGTTCATTCTCAACTCCCTGGGGAGTATACAACCCTTCAAGACACTAGAATGTTATGATTCACATGCCCATGTATTTATCTCATGTAATGAATGTTTTGCTCGGTCAAGTCATTGACAGCTTGTAATAATTAGAGAATAACCCACGAGATAATAATTACGGAAAATATCAGTGAAATATTGTTGGCAGTTCCGAGCTTAATGTTAATTGCACATGGTACATATTTTCTGTAATCATTGATATTGAGTGGGTTATTCTAATTATGTATATGGGTCCTGAATAGTGAGTTTGTACTCTCATACTTCTTCAGTCAAGAATGAAATTGGATGCTAGTTATGGCCACTGATGTAAAACACATGAAATTAACCAAAACATTCTGCTATGGCAGTGACTGCATTCTACATAGACATTGTTTTGGGGTTTTTTTAAATATTTTTTTTATGTGCTCTCTTAATTGTGCAACAATGTCCACTGGTTGGAAATAAAGTCTTGTCTTATCATATTATATTATTATTTACGTGTATATTATATTTGTCGTTACTGAATGGTATAAAGTTGGTTGCTAATGCAGAGGCTATGTCATGGACCCCCAACTTCCAAGATATACGAAGGCTTACTGTATTGTCATTGTAGCAAGATTGGTCAGAATAAGTTATTTATTTGAATACAGCCGTTATTTTAAGTTGGTATGGTTATGTATTCTTCTTGACTTGACCCATAAACCTAATCCAAGAATCTGGCCTTCAGTCCGTGCACAGATTTTCAAGAGTTGTCACTAGGAACCTGTTTTTCGTGATCTTTGATGAAATGGCATGTTTAAACTGTTGATTGATTTGTGATGCGATTCTCTAAGGAAATGAAATTTGGATTGATTCTTGTTGCACAAACAGAACTTCCCTATGCCCAGGCTTTTGCTAGTTTTTGTATTTTTCCATATTCTTTGATGTTTGTCTATGTGAATGTGAATAAACAATGTTTGGCATGAAGGAAGTATTTTTTTTAATAGCAATCTTGCTGCACTGTTTACTCAGAAAGCTACAGAATCTATCGGTGTCTGTGGGTACATATTATTACTTAGCTCTTTGGATAACTTGGCAATAGCTTCGTGAATTGTGAGGCAGATGCATGGCACCATTATTTGACAACTACTGTATGCAATATTTTCAGTTTGCACAAATCATGTCAAAGCATTCTAAAGGTTCCACGGAAAATTAAGTTTGAAATCTTAATTTTATTGTATTTTATTGTATTTTTTAAAATTGGGATTTAGAGCTGCTTTCATGATTCTTTCACTTATATCACAGGGTGGTTTTGGTTTTAAGTTTTACTGTAATTGCTGTCAGTAGAGTATTGGACACATCTCGGGTTTGAATCCCAGAATACACATGGTCCTGGGCCCTATTCCACAAAGTTATCGTAGGATTTTGAATCATAAGGGCGGGTGGTTGCGCAGTGGTAGAACATTGGACTTCGGAGCCAAGGTTCCAGGTTCAAATCCCGCCCCGGGGGCCCTGTATCAATGCTCGCGAAAGTTACCTTTCTGACGCGATATTGATAGGATGCGATGTCTGTAGCGTGGCAATGCAGTTATCATCCTTGGTCTTGTCAGTACCAGCCGATGCTCGCAGGTTTACTGCAACATTCAGCGCTACGTATGTTGCGGGTTTCCTCCTGCCCTAAACTGACAAGTCGTGATATAAGTGAAAGAACCTTGAAAGCGACTCTAAACACTAATTAAACAAACAAAATGAATCATAAGACTAATTGTATAGGAGTTATGACTCGTAGCACTGTCATCGTTCTGTGGATTTGGATCCTACTACAGGTACTATTGTGTTTCCAAGATTTTTTTAATAATTTTCTCGCCATTGCAGACATAGACGAGGGAGCGGAGCTACAGGGTGACAGGCGGACATGCGTGGATGATACCACCACCAAGGTCTGCGAGTCGGAATATGAGGAGATCCGCGACTGCCACAAGCAAGACAAGGAAGACTTGCCCCGCTACGCCGACATCTTCGGCGAGAAGCAGAAACTTGCTCAAGAACTGGGTGTTAGCTCCGCTGGCCGGGAGGAGGCCTTCCATCGGGCCACAGCTCCTCCTCTGCCGTGGGACGGCTCCACCGATCACGTGACTGTCTCACGGAACAACGTCCAAGAGGTGCTGTCGGGAACGGCCCAAATTCTCGCCAAAGAATCGGACTCTCTCCAGTGCACGGCCGACGACGGCGGAGAACGGATATACTACAACATCGGCTCGGAGCAAGGCAGTGTTGATATGCAAAATGGCGGAGGACAACCTGAAGAGGGTGCTATAGTGACTGTGACCAACGATGACACGTGCGCTGTTGTTGTAGCAGCGGATGAGAAGGACTGCAAGTCTAAAACCGATTGCTCAAATTACGATAAATTAATCGAACCCGACACTCTCAGTGACGACGATGACCACGAGTATCAAAAGCTCGTGGACGCCGCGTGCGACTCTATACCGGTCTCAGCGGCAGCGGCAGGAGTGAATGACAGTGATAAATGTGTCATAGAAACCAGTCAACCACAAGTGACGATGAACGGACACTTGGAGCCTCAGAGCTGCTAGTACAGGGCCTGTGGTATCTGGGTTTTAGGCACTTGTGAGTCTGGTGATGAGGGAAAATGTGTCGCAGTCATTCTATCCTTTATACAGTCCTTCCTCAAAGACACTTCACTGTGCATCTCCATATTCATAATGCTGTTCTTGCTGGATGGGATTTCTGTGTGTGAAAGACAGCAGAAGCTGAATGCAGTTTTATCAGAGATTTTTGCTGGTCAAGATTATTATACTAAACTCGCGATAAACACTTGGCATGTATTTGTATTATGTTTCCTACTAGTCTTACTGGAAAAGCAGCTGCAGATCAGCCAAGATAAGGTACATATATGCAAAATGCATAAATTCTGTTTTGCCATTTCATACAGCTTTTGGGAGTCGTTATGAAAGAAGACTGAATTACAGGCATTGTTTGTATAAATTCTTGCATTTGCACATTTTATCAACTTCAATATACTTTAAAATCCATACCTTTATATTTATACATCTATCACATACGTAGACGAAAATAATTTTTCTGAATGTAGAGCATTCAATTTTGAAATTCTGAAAATATTTTCTCCGATATTATTCAAATATCATATGGTCCAACCTTTTTAGGTTACCACGAATGAGAATGCTGCCAGATGCTGATAATTCATTCTGTGATATGTGTGCAAGTTGACATTGCCTACTTCTGAGCTACAGCTCCGTCATTTTATATGACTCTGGTACTGTAAGGATAACAAGCTATAAAGGATTACCTTTTGTTAATCTTTGGTAGAATACGTATGTCGTTTTATGAAACGATTGTAGCACTATGACAGTCGTAACTCTGTGTTGACGTATCGGACTTAGGATTTTCGTAGCGCTCCCGATTGTTCTGTGGAACAGGACCCAGTCCATTATTTTAGTCTTCTGTAAAGGAACATGAAGTTTTTCCTCAATCTATACTAATTTGTCATTGATAATGATAGTACAAAATTGAGTATTTTCATGGCTGGTTTCATTTCTGGCAAGTTTCAGAAAACTGTGTGTATGTCCATGGAATTGGACAGAGTTATGCCCCCTTGATGAATCTCGTTTGGTATGAAAAGTATTAGGCACTGGTCTGTGTCTACAATCTGTTTTTAGGCTTTGTTTTGTTTTGGTGGTGAGATGAGTAACACTGTATATATATATATATATTTATATTTTTAGTTTTTTTGAATGTAACAAAGGCAGGTTGTATGTGGGATGTCTATGAGGAAATTTCTTGCCAGTCATTGTCATCATCAAAACTGTTATAAAATACAAATTCTGTCTAATTTCTGTCAACAATTCTTTTACAGAAGTGATATTCAATGTGACCATCATGTTTTTACATCATTTTTGGATGACATTTGTCAATGACCAATAGTTTGACCAGACACTTATAGAGGAACTACTAATTAACACTGATTACAGTAATGACTATCCAAATGACTACCTTCATTTCGTACACATGTAAAACATTTCTCATGAAATGGTCACCATTTTGCATCAAATAATATAATTTCGATTTTTCTATCCATGTTTTTTTTTTTTAATTATTTTTTTTTGGTACTATTAACTATGTTTGAAACTGAAATTCATCATCACTCATAAATCATATGATATAATTCATCGAAACTTCCATGCTTTGTTCTTACAACACTGTTTGTATTTGCGAGATTCTCCAGTTTTAATTGTTCCATTGTATTTGAAAGTATGGTAATGTAAATGCATTTAAAACAGTTTTCCTGTACTTGTTGAGGAAGGACTGTACTTACCATAAAACCTTTCGTCAGTGAACATCGGTTGAGACTGCCATGTTGGTGTATTCAAACCATTTTTGTTTGTTTGGGAATTCTGTCATCGAGTGAATGAAAACTTCTGACACTGTGAATTGAAACAAGCAGTTTTACTCAGAATTGCATAATTTCCTATTACGACCTTGCTGTGAAATTATCAAATATTCAATTTTATTGTAGTGCTCTGATCAAGTTGGCAAACACCTAACAAAATTGTTAACTGCCCTAACGTTATTTCTTTTGTGCTGTCATCAATTCCAGCATTAAAATGTTAATTTAAAGGTCAAGGCTTGTTATTATGGTTGTGATTTCAAATTCATTTAAAGCCAGTTTGATTCCAATTTTTAGTTTTCATTGTAAATTTGTTTTAAAGTTATTAGATCAAGAGTGGGATAGTAAATTGGACTCTAAAACCAATTTGAATATCATGTAGTGGAAAATGCTAGGGATGCAGTTGTATCAGTTAATTGTATATGTATCATGTGTACAAGCTTAGTGTAAACTTCAACTTTACTTAAAATTCTGAGTAAAACTGTTGCAGCAAAAAATCAAATTCATGATCAATGTCGTGTATCCACAACAGAAATATGAAACATTCCATCTGAATCTTCCCCTAGTTTCGGATACATCTGCCTTTGTCAGTCAACATGTCATGTCATCGGGAGATGCTCGTCATGTCATCCATTTGTTTCTGTATTTGTTTATCATATTATTGATTCATCTTCTTGGATCTTAGACCTCAAAGGTCTGTGCAAGATCTTGTGCAATATTTGTTCATGTGCAATTCATCTTGACGATTACATAATATATATTTAATCTGCAAACTGCCTGTCTTTGTACTGATTGGCTTAAAAAATCATTAAAAGGTGCAGTGTTTTATTTCTGAGTGTTGTGTTGTATTTGTTCTACATATTTACTGGAAAGAAGTGTTCCATGCTGCATTTCACAAAACCGACGTTAAACTCCATACTCACTCGTTAAACTCCATACTCACTCAGGCCGAGAACCTCAATTGGTTGGTTGATTTGGGATTTACGCCACTTTCAAGATTTGTTTTCACTCACATCATGGCTTGCATGCATATGTACTGCTTGTATTAGTCTGGATTTCCACCAGTCTTCATAGTGCTAGCTCACTGGAATATCATGCTGCAGATAGAACATGGATACCCAACTCAGACACAGTATACCAATTCCGAGCCAACCTGTCCTTGCCTTATCTATAACAAAGCGAGTCCATCGCACCTAAAATGCACTATACCTGTCAATGTCTAAAATAATTATTATTATAATAATGATAGTGTTTACAAAATTCTAGTTTTAATATGTAAACTCTGTGTTGTGTGCGTGCCGGAAAGTGCCTCTGTGGGGAATATTCCTCTCCTGACTCACGGATATTCTCCACCTGGACATGGAAGATTTTCCATTTTAAAACTGCTAATGCAGTAGAGAGTGCACGGTCCCTCTAAACAATTATAGAGGATAAAAGTTCGACCATCCCCGAGCAAGACACAACGCAAAGCCCGCATTTCTGTACATGCTGCTTGGAGAAGTAAAGCCAACAAAAATGTGAAGTCGTTTGGTCGTCAATCGGCATTGGGGAGCCAGGCTTCATATCCCTTTAATACTGAGAGCCAAACAACTCAGCACATATGAGGTACAAATATAAATAACAAAAGGAAACATGGCAACTATGTACAAGGATTTGCAATAAGTTTTTAGCCAAGGCCTAAAAACGAGATTTATGTCGTTTTCCTGTTTTAGAAAAAGGATGACATATGCCACGATTTACAGTACACCTGTTTCATGAAATGTATTCCTGTTCTCCAAGCAAGGAAATACTTTTATCCAAAATATGGGATTATTCTAGCAATTTGATTGGTTGAGAGGTGTCCTGGCGTCTTCGGTCTCTGGGTATACAAGAAATTTCAGCTTGTAAAAACCCATACACCCTGGAAATCACGCTGTAACTAATAGAGCAATGTGGTACTACCATAACTGGGATATGTGTACGATTTTAAAAGTATCTGCTTTTAGTCTAAATATCGAAAAAGCCTAAGACCACCTTCTCATTTTGCAAATTTATTTAACTTTCTAACCCCTAGAGACAACCAGAGTTGCTATATATATATTGGCATTTCTGATTAACCCAGCATGGAAAATGTTAGCACAATTCTGGGACTGTTTTGTGTATTTTTTGCATTAATGTTTGGCTAGGTTATGGTTCACAGCCAGGTTATCTATTCAGGAAGCATAGACGGCGCATAATTAATGTATTTTTTTAGCTTTGTTACAACTAATAACAGCAAGTTATCTATGGGAATTGTTCTCATGAAATTCAAAGATGCTGAAAGAAGCAAATTCCACAGGAAATATTCATCCCTGCACGTTTACAAAAGTACACTGTGATCCGTAGACAGATAAGACAGATAGCATTTTACACACAAAGACGGTTCAATATCTATATTGCAATAAGCAGCTGATAAGTTCCAGTCTATCTATCATAAAGTCAGTCCCCTGTATGAACAAAGAATGCCATTCTACAGATGCCAAAACGAGAAAATATTGATTCTTGCAGAAATTCTGGTATATTGAATAGATATGTATGGTGTTGAGTTGCAAAGGCCTTAGGTGGATTAGTTTTTGGAATTCACATTAGCATAGTCGCTCAATCATGTCCATTAACCTTCTCTGTTTTGGCAGCAACTAGAAATGCATATGTGTCTATTCAAGTTGGGAAGGGGTTAATGTAGATAACATTTATATCTTTCCATTGTTAATAGAATTTTAACACTTACCTTGATACCTATAGAAATTCTTAACAAAAACATATAAATTAGATTATTTTATTGTTTTAAGTAGGGTTTAGAGCAGCTTTCACAATTCTTTCACTTATATCAGGCTTTTCAGTTTATAGCAGAGGAAACCTGCAACATCCATAGCGCTTAATGTTGCAGTAAACCTACAAGCACCAGCTGGTACTGATAAACGAAGGATGATAACTGCATTACCTACAAATGAGATGGACATATACATGTCAACATACATGTCAAACTGTCAAAGTATATGTAATAAATAATACTAGTGTCAAATTTTCAATAAAATCATATTGTTTTACAAGTATTTATGATGCTAAAGGTTATTTTTCAATATATATGGTTATTGACACACAAGTATGGACATTCAAGTCTGTTAAATTAATAGCTGTCAAATACATTAATACAAAATAATTATAGTTTTACATTTCGAGAAACATTTTTACATTTTTACATTTTCTCCTCCTATAAACTGTTAAAAAAATTTTTAAAGGAATAAAATTACCTCAAGCTTATCATCCTTGGTCACAGGTTTACTGCAACATTCAGTGCTGTGGATGTTGTGGGTTTCCTCTGCCATAAACTGACAAGCCATGATATAAGTGAAAGAATCTTGAATGTGGCTCTAAACCCCAATTCAAATATTTTTTTAATAAAGCTAAATAATTTTCATAGGTTAGGTGAGAACAAACATTATTGAGGATTCAGTTAAACTTTCTCAAACAAGATTATAGTTATCACATTACATTTCCATCAAATATTAATGTAATCCTTTTGCACGGGTTCACCTGTTATTATGACAAATAACATTCATGAATAATATCTATTTGATCATACAATTCCCCATTATAGCAATTTATCATACGATATTTTGACAATACCATACTAATACTGACAGTTTGCAAAATGACATGGAACCTATATGATTAAATATATTTGTTATGCACAGGATTGCTTACGTTAATCAATTCTATCCCATCCCTATAGTCCAACACCTGCTATATTAGGACTGTATATCATCTACTAAATCATCCATCCTTTGTAACCTAAGAATAAATCTGGCAATTCAATTTTCCATTGAATGCACCTGAAGATTCCCATGTAATTCTATATCGTTTTCATCGTTCACAAGGTTTGAATTAATCCAGAGTTTAATTTCACCCTAGGCTGAACCAATATCGATTTCTATTAATCAGATCGGCTTTCTGGAAGTCAAGTAATGGATGTTTGGGTTGAAAATGTTTGGGTGAAGGCTTGTTTGGAAGATATCGATGCATGCCCTGTCAGAAAGTAATTGATAATGTTACATATCTTATTTTTAAATCAAATTTTTTTTTTTTTTAAATTATACACAAAGTTATTATTGTCATGTCAGATATGAATGTTATGATAACAAAATATCCTCCTGACCTGAAGATTACGAAACCTTTTTTTTAATGCTCAACTCACAGGTTTGTTCACAAATCCCCATATAAAATTTGAGCATGAAATCGTACTCAAAAAAGTAATCTTGGGGCCTGGTTAGAATAATTTTGAATAATAAATTAAACGATTTGACTTATTATAGTTGTCATAGTCAATCAGGGTGCATTTCACAAAGTGATAATATAACTACAAAAGGACTAGCTATATTGGCGTATACATGAATAGCATGTTACGACTCCTAATACTACGATTTTTCTGTGGAACAAGATCCAAGTGCTTACAGACACTACATCCTATCCATACTCTACTAACAGCTGTAAATGCATGGCCACACATTAAAGGCATACAATAATAATAATAATCACAGGTATGTTTACATATTTCATGGTCAAACGTATTTTTACATGAAAGTATGGACATATGATGTCTACACAAGTATATAGGGTAACCAGCTACATTTTCTGCATATCCCACTGGTTTTCAATATTTTATTATTTTTTAATATGTATAGTTATGTAGCTTTATGGGTACCTGTAGTCGTGAAATGTTATTTTGACCATATTCAAAGATTAGAGTTATCCCCCTTGGTCACGATCCCCCTTAGTCTATTATCCCCCTTAGTCTATTAGACTATATAAAATTGAGATATTACAGTACATTACCAACTGATTATTCATGTTTTACCAGAAATGTAAACTGCAATGGAATTTTACCTATCCTACAGCGGTGAAAAGATACTTGGAGGTACAAAAGTGATTATATGTATACTATGTGCATTAACTCCAATTCGGTACAAAATGACAACTTAATCTGTGATTGTATGCCTTTAATGATAATGATAACCAGGTAAGAATAAAATCTTTCTGAAATTCTTTCTTGATAGTTGTCACACTAACAAAATCTTGTTATTATTGCAATGTTACTGGGTACTACATTTGTCGGTTAACACTTCAACTCATTTCTGCTTACAGTATATATACATTCTATTTAATTGGAGATGCTTTCAAGATTCTTTCATATCAAAGCTTGTCAGTTTAGGGCAGGAGGAAACATGCCACATTGTAGCCCGGCTCCCCTCTGCCGATAAACTCCAAACTCCAACTTCACATGTTGTAAGCTTTACTTCTCCATAGTAGCATGTACAGGCATGTACAGAAAGGCGGGCTTTGCGTTGTGTCTCGTGCTCGGGGATGGTCCAGCTTTTATCCTCTATAATTGTTTAGAGGGA
>JAUTBT010000781.1:0-11041 GCA_032361225.1 Lepetodrilus schrolli | reverse complement strand
AGTAGAATAACTATGCAAATTTGTAATTCTTGACCAATCAGTGAAGTTGTAAAATGTTATCTACAGTAGAATAACATAGTTGTCCTACTGACGTTATCTCCTATGGGAGCCAGTATTGGGTGATAAAGTCGATTCTGTGATTGTACTAAGTTTCCATCACTGGACCACACTGTACACAATGGTGCCAAAATAGTCTTGCAAGAAAGTTTTAACAACTCATCATCGGCTACAATTACGAGGAACTGTAGGCCTAAATAACCTCAGCATCTCGCATGAACTCACTGCGCATGCATAGACATGTTTGGGTTGGCGACCGAACTGCGCATTCATCAATATTGCATCGGGGATCCGCAGTAGCGTACTTCGTTAGACATCGGATCAGAATGCTCACTTGTGTCCGGTTCAGTCGTGCAATACTTGTGTGTATCGAGCTTGGGATCAAATACCACGGAAAGGTACGTATCTGTATAAGGAAATGTTGCAATAATTGTAATGTTCATAATTACAATGAATACTAGCGATATCTGTACGATACAATACGGCAATTATCATTATTGGTCCGTCAGTACCAGCCGGTGCTCACAGGTTTACTGCATACAACATTCAGCGCTACGGATGTTGTGGATTTCCTCCTGCCCTACATATCAAAATGACAGAATATTGAAAAATAATAAATAAATAAAGGAACACATGACTGTTGAGATTCTGGGCTCTCTCAAAGACGTTGGAAACAATCATTTTCAGTTTTTAAAATGGCATTTTTCATAAATAGAAACATGTTGCTTCCAACGTCTTTGACAAGGACCAAGTGCTACCTTGTACAGAAGCAACCATTTAGAACGAGAATAGTTAATATCATACATAGAGAATACTAAACGAGCTTGACGAGTTTCATAAAAATGGTATCACACGGAACCGAGTTTAGTATCGTATTTATTGCACTACCAACCCTGACATGGAAATGACAGCTGATTAACTTTATATTGCAATTCGTTTCCATCATCTTAGACTATAGAACACGCTCATCTACTCAGCTCCCGGCCTACGATACATTGTCTTTGCACACACATGTTTGTGTCTGGCTATGAACAGCTGTTGAACTAACGAATAAAATTGTGTTTTCTAACCGTATGCACTGTGTTACGATATGCATCCAGATGTATCTAAGACGAATACAACAAACATATAAGAAAATGAATATCTTGACGACATGCGATTTCTGCATCTTGGTACATTCGACGTCATTTGTTCAGACATAGATGCTCAGACGACACACCAACTTTAAAAAAAAAGTAAAAGTAGTACCACATTATATAATTAGAATTTAATAAATATTTTAGTCAAAATTATCATGATGATGATAGTTCTTTGTTTACTTACACTGTAAATCTTATTTTAGCACTAAAAGTATGTTAGCTAACATAAAATGTACTTGAAGACAATCAGAATTAATCAATAACAGCAGGTGATAAATGGTAGAGCTCTCGTAATATTAAATCCATCCTATTAGCAGCTATTTTAGGTAGCTTCTCTCGCCCGCCCCCCCCCCCCTCTCTCTCTCTCTCTATATATATATATATATATATATATATATATATATATATATATATATATGTATATGTATATCACATGGGTGTTATCACACCGGTAGTGTAATAATATCCATGATCTACTGACCTTCTTGAGACTTCTTTGCCATCAGGGTCTTGTGTCGCTTCCAGCAGATAACTCCAGCCATAACCAGGATGACGAAGACGAGGACGGCGACGCACGCGCCTAGACCTAGATTGACCACGGAGATAGGCCTATCTGGCCTGGAGAAGAGGAACGCCACAACGTTAACAGCGCCAGGGTTAGGCGTGTAGTATTTATACTTCCACTAGCAACGTACATGTAGCTATTTTACTGTGGCATCACCTGCATTGACCTATCTGGTCGGAACATTTCGAAATGTTGCTTCATTAATAGAAATTAAATGTATATATAACTATGACTACATAGTCTGTCTAAATATTATATTATGTAGAGAGGTGAGGTTGGGTATTTATGACTGTTCTGTCTTTCGTGGGATGTTACCCTTCGTTATCTCACACGATGAAACTTATTAGAAGTATCATAGAAGAAACTTTTATCATATTTAGTTATAAATTTAAGATTACAATTTAAGTATTATTTCTGTAATATTGGAGTTAAATTAGATTATCTCGTATATAGCATGCCACTGACATGAGGACTAGTGAATGTTCCAGAGTATAACAGGGTTAGATTAATAATAATAATAATAATAATAATAATAATAATTAGTGGTGGTGGTGGTAGTAGTAGTAGCTATGTACACAGGAGAGTCAGGACCAGATTACACAAATACTGGAGGTACAGCGACCAGTGGGTATCATGAGAAGGAAATGTGCAGTTAAAGGCACACACTCAGTTTGTTTTGTCATATTCTGTGTATTTTTCATCACGCGATACTTAATAGGTGGAGATAAAAATAATAATGAAATAAAATATGAAGACGTAGTGGAAAGTAGCACCACGTATGCTGACTGAATGGCTTACGTTGTACTACATAGTATTATGTAGTAAAATGTAGTGCAGTTTGAACGCACCTAAGGGAGATAACTTTCATTGTTTTATTCTTGCTCAGTAACAATGCATTGGGGCTGTAAGTGGGTCACGTTTATTTTTAGAATTTCCAAGAATTACCCAGAATCTTCCAAGTTCCGTTGATCGACAAACACGGGTACTAGGTTTTGGGTTGACTAAACTCCAGACGAAATCTCAATACGCCGTTAATACGGATCGTGTTCTTAAATTTCTGTTATGCCTAAAAATAGAATTTTACCCACTTATGGGCGCTATTGACACCTACCCGGTCTCAGTTTCATTAAACTGCAGTTTGCACGCTCCACAGTCCACGTCATTCTGACAAGCGGACGTAAAATCGCTGTCCTTGATCAGTCGAGATACCTCGAAGTCAATTCCATCTTCAGAGGAACTTCCCACCTGAAACGTGTGTGAAAACATTTGTCTTATGTCAAAGCATCCCACGTATTATACAGGAGAATGGTGAGCATGCAAATTTTAGTCCAAACGTATTAAGCGCTATATGCATGTATGCACTCTACTAATACCACCACAACAACTACTATTACTACTACCATGACCACTACTACCACTACCACTATTACTACCACTACTACTACTACTATTACTACTCCTACTACTACTACTACTACTACTACTACTACTACTACTATTAGTACTACTACTACTACCACCACTACCACTACTACCACCACTACCACTACCACTACTACTACCGCTGCTGCCGCCGCCACCGACGATGATGACGATACTACGAAGCACTGTTGTTGTTGCTACCATAGCATGATTATATGTGGGATATTTTAAGCTAGATATCCAGGTATCCAAGAATCGATTGAGCTTATAATATTTTATCTACAAGTACTTCCTGGTTTCAAAATATATTAACAATACAAAGAACAATTCCATCGTAAAGAAATTGAATCAAGACACAATTTGCAGAAGCAGCTTCAGCTTCAGCTTCAGCCAGGTGAGATCACCATCAGATAAAAAAAAAAGACATCTGCAGTTTGACTTACAAACAGGACAGACTAGTAATGCGACACACACCATTTTCAATTTGTGTATTTTGTTTGTATTTTAAAATATTGTTTATCAAACACAAACATCAAATCCAGAAACACAATCCTTTACTTATGTAACGGGGATAAAATAATCCACGCCATTAGTCTCTCCAGAATGACGTGCCAGTGAAGAATGTTTTACGATACCATGGTGTCCAACTTACCTTATTGTAAAGATAGGTTGTTCCCTCTCTGATCACCTGATAAATCATATAGCCTACGTTCCCTTCGCCGTTGTCGTCAAACACACGGATTTTGCCGCCATCACCGTTAATGTCCAGTTGAACCATCTTCACGTGCTTCTTCAGATCCGCTGTCGAATACTCTGGACACATTGTGTAGGCCCCAGAACACTTCTCTTCCAGCGCGCTGTTGAAGCCCAGTATTATTGAATATACTCCATTGATGGCGAATGGAACCCAGGTGTCTGCTTCTCCGTATTGAGCTATTACATTAGGGCCACACAAGGGTTTAGTACCCTTCTTGAAGCTCATTGGATAGTAACACTCAGCTTTCAGTTCTATGAATTCCTGAAGCCAGGGGTTCGCACTCTGTTGAACATCAATACTGGCAAAATAGTCTCCGAATCTCTGATTTGTGGGAAGTTCATGTGTTAGAGTCAGACTTCCTAGTAACTTAGGATTGTTCTTCAAAACAGGTGTTCGTCTGCCCCAACTCTCAGCACCTATGAAGACAAATTCTCCACTGTTTATTTCATCCGTCAGAGCATCCATTAAGGCTGCAGTGATATGGGACCTCACGAAAATAATGACAAGTCTTGCATAGCGATACCTCCTCAGCTCAGCAACAAACCCTATGAAGTCCGTCTTGTCAGAACTGTCCACTGCGGGAATAGACTGGGCTAGACAGATCCTGTATTTCTTGCCAGCCAATTCTAGAGAAACCTTTGCTGCTCGTCCATACTCCTCGTCACTGTAGATGAGCTGTACGTACTCTGATTTCAACTCTTTGGCTAAATGCATCATGACATCAGCCTGCTTGGAGTCGGGCGCAGCGGTTCTCATGAAGTTAGGATACGTGGTTCTAGAGCTCAGTCGCGTGCTGCTGGCTCCATATGAAATGAACAGTTTATCGACCTCGGTCATTAGAGAGGACACTGCCACACTAATTGCACTGGCGTATGGACCGATGTATGCAATAATGCTGTCCACGATACTAGAGCTGTTCATCGAAGCGGTAATCTGCAGTTCGCCCCTGTGAAGCTTCACGATGTGCTCTCTTGTTATGAATGCTGTGTTACACGTGTCTAGTAGAACTAATCCCAGAGTTTTCTTGCCAAGGACAGAAGTAAATGGCTCTCGTCTAGTGTTGATTCTCTTAACTGCGTACACTATGGCCTCAGCGACATCCACGCTGGGAGATGATCTTAATTTCCCACAACTAAGCACGCTGTGACTTTTGTCGTGGATAGGAGCAAAGGCTACCAGATACAGGTCTCCTGGAATGAAGATTATCTCCCCTGTATTAGCTGGCATGGTGCAGGCAGTACAGACAAATCCTGGTTGACACTGCGCAGCTACTGGGTTCGAGCTCTCCACTCCGTCTTTGTCATAGGATGTGAGGGTTCCAGTAAGATTCAGTCGCTGTTGAACGTAGTCGCCAACCTGGAGGCAAATTATTGTATCAGAATGATTGAGTCAATGATTAGTCAATTTCTTATGGAGAGAAAACACATTAATGCTTAATTAATATAAAAGCCGGGATGCTTACCTTTTACTTCAACGAGTAAGTATATTGAGGTATCTCAGATTCTATTTATCACACAATATCATTTTAAAGTCATTTAAGAAGAAAAATTACACATCATAAAGATTTAACTGTACAGTCAATGTTTAGGCTGCTGTTTATTTATAAATGGTAGAACAATCCAATAATTGGGTTATTACGATAGCTTCAGCAATGATATCACAATGGTAGAACGATCAAATAAACCACTAATTGGGTCAAACGATATCTACTGCTGTAAATATCGCTTGTTATTTGAAAGCGATGTCTTCTGCGAAAACGCAGTATTGGGTGATAACTATTAAGAACTCACTTAGTTCTAAAACGACAATTTATAAATAGTATTCAAATAGAATTGTTCAATAGCGTTTATGATTGTTGTGAAGAAAAATGTGTTCAAGCTAATTATACAAAATTAACTCACTTTAATGAAACAAAACTCTTCATCACAGGAGCGGTAGTTATAAACACTGTATGTAGGTACATGATCTGCTGCCTTATACTTGATTTCCCCGTTCTGAAAACCAAAGCTGAAGTTGCAGTTGAAGATGTCGGTAAACTCAGTTGCTGAATTTATCTGTAGATCCTCCATTTCTTCAATAACACGACTTCTCTTCACGTTCTTCATCTGATCGCACACTCCGGGCTGTCCTGAACATAGTGTGAATTGAAGACCCTTCAGTGCCTTGGCTACAGATGCCACTGCCATCAATACATAGGAGGTGTACATTGAAACATTGCCTGTGCTTACGGCAGAGGTTGCGGTCTGGATACAAGATGAGTTTACATCAACCCGTCCAGCCAATACACACCTCGTCACTGACTCCATGTATCTCAGCAGCCAATCGTTATCCTTGATTTCCTCCAACATGAACGTCTTGTCATTGTGAAGTCTGACCCAGTAGTCTTTGAAAGCGATAGGGTCATATACTGGTGGACTGAGTGTAAGCAGACCCTTTGCCCTTGGAAAGACAGCACCAAGACTGTTCTTCATATAGGCCTCGTTCAGACTGATAGCTTCTGAGGCGATTACTTGGAAGTGCTTCAGTTCAAGACTAAGATATGAAAACATTGTCTTGACAGTTGTTTCGAATCCAAAGAATACCATTCCAATTACAGGACTTTCCGATTGTTTCTCGAGTTTATCTGCGAGGGTGGCAAATGTTATTCGGCGTTCTTCAGAACTGGATTCAACAGCTATTCCATAAAAGACAGGGACACATATATCAGACTTCTCAGCTAGTTTCCTCAAAGCGGTGGCACCTTCCTTCCCGTAGGCATCCGTCTGGTACACTATGGCAACATAGTTCCACTTCATCTCTACCAACAGCTGGTGTATAACCTAAACCATAAATTATTACAATAGATAGTATACTGGTATTGCACACCAATTCATAATGTAAAATGTGTATAGTAGTATTTGTATTTAGAGTGTTTTAGAGTCTAGAATGACTGTGTTAACTAGATAGTACCTCCACTTGCACATCATTCGGTTCTATGACCCTGTACAGGTTTTTGTAGATACTCTTGTCAGAAAGAGTGGCGGCAGTGGCGGAGTAACTCAACTGAAGTAGACGGTCGTCCGCCGGAAGTGAACTCAATAGCCGTGACACAGTCTGTGTCTCGGAGCTGCCTCCTGGGCCAAGCATTCCTGTAGATTAAATAGTACAGCATAATCTAATTCTACAAAAGTAAGGCAATTATTAAATTACATTACAAAATGTTTAGAGATTGGGAGATGAAGAACAGAGGACACTATCAGTTCAGAATATGCAGTTTTGATCTTCTGTGCTCTGCTTTGTGTCTATGTATCCTAATGTAATTACTGTCGTATCTGAGGGTTCATTATGATTCATTATAATTAGACCGGTTACATATGTGACATTATTGTCTTTACATATATTAAGAATGCCAAGACTTCATGATTTGTCTGCATTAAACATATACGTAATGCAACTGCCGAAAACATGTTATCGGTAAATGGACAGGACACTATACCTGCACTTACCACTCGCTAAACACAAGTCTTGGTATGTCTCGCACGTGGCGTAAATGATGTATTAAATCTCGAGCTCATTATAAAGCTTCACACCGGAATTTGCATTGCTCCATATATCCATATATTAATATTAAACGTATGCTGCAGTATACTACTCCCCGTCAATGATACTACTCCCCGACCAAAACACGCACGCGCGCGCGCGCGCACACACACACACCAGAATGTACACACAAGAGTATACAACACGTACCATAGAGTTTAACATCATCGTTAGACTTCATCATATTTAAGGTGGCCTCGGTTGCTCTAGACGGGTCATCACATGTCTTGAAAGCGTCAAGTCCTATATGGACGGCAACATATTATTGACAATGTAAATCAGGTCATGGCTTTGATCTCTTGAGTCACGCCACTTGTTTGCCGCTGTTTGGGCACATAAAATGTAATATAGTGCGGACTACCCTTACCGACACGATTATACAGGTACATGTACATGATGTGAAAGTTCACCGAATTACAAACACCTATTATTATTATTATTATTATTATTATATTATTATTATTATTATTATTATTATTATTATATAGTCGTGTTCATTAAAATAAACCTCGTGTTTCTTATCAATTGATAAATTACACGGGTGTCACAGCCTATAGTTTGATTTATTTTTCTTTGTCATGAAAAGGGACCCACTATATATATTGTTGCTGTTTTTGTTTCGTATTCGACATTTATGTTAAAAAAATATAAAATAAAATATCAAAAATATATTTCGGGCATTGCATATCATATAGTAATGCACTAGCATAAGCTCCATTTGGGCACACATGTCATACAGGTACCTCCAAAACGGAGCGAGATATGGTCAATTTACTGTTTTCCCACGCCAGTCTCTATTTTGTATATGTTGCCATGGAAACATCTTTAGTGCCAGTTTAGTGTATTTTAAAGTAATACATTTGATATTACAATAATCGTCTTTGAATGGTGTATTGTATTACTTAAATATACCACACTTGTCGTTTCCACAGTGTTTGAAAGTGGTTAATTATGAATATTTTCGCAAATATTTGAATATAATTAAAAATTAATTAATATAAAAATTAAATAAATATGATATAGCATATAAAATCTTAATGCACAATGCATAAGCTCCATTTTGGTACCAATTCCACATCACTATCTCAAAATGTGAAGCAGTAAACACACACACACACACACACACACACACACACACACACCACACACACACACACACACACACAGAATATAGTAACCCGGTTGAAATCTTCCAAGTTCACAGAGATATGTGTGATTAAATATGGTAATGATTTCGTGGCGTAGAAACCAAAACAGCAGCAATAAGATTTATGTAGTGGACATGTTTAAAACATTATTAAACACAAGATGTGATGGTGCATAATCAGAACCACTGGGACGTGAGTCCGTTTTCACTTGGCCGTGTTTACGGCCGGGTAGTGACAATGCTTCGCTATAGCTATTATCACTACCCGGCCATAAACAGGGCCAAGTTTTCACGAAAACGTAAAGCAAACTTGGCACTGGCAGACGTGTACGTTATCAAGTGAAAACACACGAGGTCTGAATAAACACGACTTTAGTATACGTGTTTAAGGGCTATTTTTATGAAATTGGTCATGTTGAATATAATTGAAAGCATAAACTCAAATGAAGAACAATATGTATATCAAAACCTTTTCAGAATTCGATCATCGATATTATTTATGACTTGGCGAAAGTGAATAATTGTTTTTCGTAAATGTCATCTCATGCTAATTTAACAAAGTATATCTAACTTAATTAAAACAATAGTATATTGTCATTACCTAACTTGACACCAGGGATATAACTCTGATTGTTGAGTCTGGACAAGAACCACCGCACTGTCTGATACATCTGGATGCTCTCGATATACAAATCACCACAAGATCCACTCGCGTTGGTCTGGACAGAAAATAGTCCACCGAGAGTGATATCACCGGGCATGGACACACGGTCTGGTAAGAGAATGACCTCTGACCTTACAAGTAACAGCAGAAGTGCTGTAGTAATCCAGCTGTAGCTGTAGTAACTGTTGGCCATTGTCGTTTTTCTCTGAAATATATCAATAGAATTATCAGGATTATAGCAAGACAGGTGTATTGTATGCTATCTACAGGGGTGCGTTCAGGCAGCACTGCTTTTCACTACATAGTACTATGTAGTGCCACAGACGCGGTTCAGACAGTTTATGCAGTACTATGTAGTACTACTATTCACTACAGGTTTGATCCCCGTAGTGTTTTGTAGGAAAACTAAAAGCATGTAGCGAATAGGACTGGATGCATACCGTACGCAAACCGATTTCCTGCTATGTTCCTACTAACCCGTTCAGCCAACCACTAATTTGTAGAATGAATGAATGAATGAGTGCTTTACGTCGCAGTGAAAATATTTCACTCATACGTGACACTTTCTAGAAAAGTAGCAAAGTGTAGTGTAGTGAAATGATGTGCAGCATGAACGTACCGCTAATTTTAAGCTAGTGTAGAAAAATTGCATTAACTTGCATCTCTTAGAGCATTATTCAATATACGTGGTGGATATCTACTGTGTAATAACGATTCGATAATCAACAATGTTGATTACGTCTTTTTGTGTTTCTCGAAGCTGATTGGTTGAAACCAGAACTACTTTCATCATAGTTCCCACTCGCAAATCTATCAACGAATCTATTTTATTAACGCAAAATCATTTACGTACGCTTTTTTTCGCATACCATTCTAACATATACTTCTTGTAAATGCAAAACATATTTTACAATTTAATGTGTAAACAATTTATTGCCATTAGTGCTAAACTCAAACTAATTCAAGATAATGCGCTTTTACACTCGTCTGCTGCGTTCTGTAACCTCTTCTTAGTAAACAAACCTGGCTACCCGCATATGGCCACATTTCGCCGGTTAAAGTCGACGACTTAGCTAAGTGAACGTCGACGGAAAGCTACAATATGTTCGTTGTGTAAACTAGCTTAGGTGAAATGTACACGTTTCGACTGCTAGTTTTCCTTGACATATAGTTTCTGATGGCCGCTGGGCACAGTCCACGCGCACCAAACTTTTGAAATTTTTGTTACCCATTAAATATTTTCAATTATAAGAATGAAGTGCCATCACGTATTATCTTATAAATGGCATACTCAAAGGATCTATATCGAAATATACGTACAACAAGAAGTGAACCCCATTGATGTCACAGGCGAATGAATACGCAACAGCTGATTAGGGTCGCGCTCTCGATAAAGCTGTTTGACGGCAGTTTTCAGTCGTTTATTACATTAAAATGATTATATTGAATAATTGGAATAACCATCTTGATACGAGTGATTACGGTAAAAATGTCTCGAGTGAATTTACGCTCGGAACTGTGAACATTAATTTCACTCGGGACATTTTCCGTAATCACTCGTATCTCGTGGGTTATTCTTTAATAAATAACAACAGCCGGCTCTGTAGCGTTATGGTTAGAGCGTCGGCCGGGACCGCGGGTTCGATCCCCGGTCGCGTCATACCAAAAGACGTTAAAATATGGTACTTGTTGTTCCCCTGCTTGGCGCTCA
>JAUTBT010000780.1:0-11041 GCA_032361225.1 Lepetodrilus schrolli | reverse complement strand
TATATATGAGAGAGAGGTATTCAGAGGAGAGAGAGAGAGAGAGAGAGAGAGAGAGAGCGAGAGAGAGAGAGAGAGAGAGACACACACACACACATACACACACATATAAGAGTAAATAGAAACACAACCATAATGATATAGGTTTACAGCAGACAATTACTATATATGATCGTACCACGTTGCCTTAAACCTGCTCAAAACTCATAATAGTAGAGTTACTGAATTAAATAAGTGTTATTATATTATGTCTTACGGTAATAACACATTTAAATATGTAACTACTTCCCTTATCAACCATGGGCTGTAAGTTCATTTGCAAACTTCCCAGAACAAGCCGTTAGTTATCATTCTAGGTAATTTGTAATGTAGTATCTATTGCAGAGGCAGTGAGGAGAGCTTGCTGGCAGGATAGCTTTACACCTCCTTTCGACAGTGATAAGAATCGATTCTGGAAATCTGATGTTGCTTTTTATGAAATCCAATCTATTTGGACCTTATTGGCAAACCCCTTCTTGCTGTATAGTATTTGTTTATTTGTTTATAACCGATCAAAAACATCTGCGTAAAACATTACTATTCAAATATAGAATAGTTAAGTGAGTACCATATTTGGGAATAGAGATTTGAAAATATATGTACAGCAAATTTTATGAAAATTTTGAACCGATGTAAACGGAGAAACAGCTTATAAAATAATACTTTAATTCTATTCATTAATTAAATACGCATACTACAAAGTGTAAATGTTATTGATCCTAAACATTTACGTTTCAAATATTTGGAAAAAGGGTATGCTAGTATATGTTTCACTTGTACTAAGTTTTAAAGAATATACCTCTATTATGTTCTATTATGGTGTATCTACCGGTATATGTTCTATTATGCTCCATCTACCGGTATGTGTTATGTTATGTTCCATCTCCCGGTATATGTTCTATTATGTTCCATCTATGCAATGCACATACTATCCCCAGCAGAGGATAATTCTTACAACAATACTTTAATTAATTTTTATAATTTACAATTATATATTGAGGTCGACTAGAACGAGGAAACAGATAAATCCTATTTCTTTTGTAACAGCCTATTGTCATTTCAAATATATCACTTTTATCACTGTACAATTAGCAGACGTCGACAGATTCTGGTGGCGGCCATATTGGAAATTTCACGTGATGCAATCTCTGGGTAAACATGCAGATAGTGGAGTCAAATGAAATACATATACATTCAGTTGATTTTGATAAGAAGTTTCATCATTTCTGTATCCTTGAACGTACCTACAACATGCAGATTAATTTTTGTTCTATACGTTGTCACTATAGCATATGTTAAATGTAATGATACCATCTCCCGTTTATAATTTGACAGTATATTTTGATATATACTAACTAGTAATAAATTCGAAAATATCAGAGATACTTGTACATATGCTTGATAACTTCATGATTTGAAAACATACCAATTAGTAATAATTCCGAAATTATGTGAGACTTGTGTGCATTTTGGATAACCCTATGAGAAATGGCATGTGCTATTTTATCACAGATTGTAGCAACAGATGTCGCAATTTTTCATCATATTAGAGAACCATGCAAACGGGAAGCAATATTAATGTCTACGTGTAGCCCATAGACTGGAGGTTTAATATCATCACATATACAAACTGGACAATTAAGAAGATGCTGGTCGAAGAATTCGTAGAGTAATAGAGAGGTATTGATGATGGTAAGTTCATTTTGGCACTACTCAGGACAGCTGGTTGAAGTCATTAACGATACCACACACGAGCAAAATTAACACGTAATGGACCCGGAGCCAAACAGCTTACAGAGTTTCTGGTCAGAACTGGCATCGACGGATAGACCTACACTAGGAGTCGGCCAGAATAGAAACTGTGACATGGGAAGACGTACAAATATCAGACTAAGCTTCATCTCTCTGAACGTATACTCAGCATGATACCGTCTGTCGTATGGCCGCTATGGACATAGATAATGATTGTGTAGCATGTATAATGTTTTGTGCGATCACGAAGTGAAATCCTCGTACGGCTTCCACTCGAAGTCCCCGAGGTCATGTCTGGCAAGGGGAAATTGTAAATTGATACAAAAACATCTATTATCAACACTCGCGAGATGATAGTCAATCTGGCAGTAGTGGAACCAATGCTAATAGATAAGTGCAGCGGATAGCGGATGTGGCATGGCTATCATCGCGCTGTGCCAACCGGACATCAACACACACAGATACACTCAAACGAACACACACGCAGAAGAGAGAGAGAGAGAGAGAGAGAGAGAGAGATGTATACACACATACGTCCACAGCCATACACATTTCTACCCAACTTACCTGCAGGCGTCGAACCACGTGCGTCTACACCCTAGTTATTATGATCACTCCTGACGGGAACGTACTCCGAGTATTCTCACGTCGTCAGTCGTGACATTTATCCACGCACACGTATAGACAACACCGGGCCGCGACTACGACGACAACAATACCGTGCGACGTACACGACGAAGCTGCTAATGTAAGCAGGTTGCAGGATACATCACACGCGTCACATAGTATAAGGTAGTATAGCGGCCTGAATAAGTCACCTCCAACTCATTTATCCCTGCGTAAGACGAGGAAGCTGTGGCAACGGGACACAATTAGCGCTACTTTAACTTGAATAGCGGCCATTGAGTAAACCCTTGTAGTGCACAACGAGTCAGATCAATATAGGGAGCATCGACCGCATCACAGTATCAACTATACTTACCCAGTAAAGGAAACCCTGCCCACCTATCCTCTCCGTATACCGAAGCGAAAAAACTCCAATGCCTGTTGATTATACACGTGAGAGAGAGAGAAGAGGGATGCACCCTTGATAACTGGTTACCTCGAGGCGGCAACGGCAGTGCGGTTAAAGAAACCACCAGTCAATAACAACCTACACGTGGGCGCTCAATAACACGGGGCAAAATCACTGGCAGGCTAGCAGGGGAACCTCTCGATCAGAGCGACCTCAGATAACCCTATCTGAGTAACCCTGTTATACTCTTCCGTGTGTTTACACGAGTAGTTATCCCAGCCAACTGTCAGTCTCATCACGGTGAGGCAGTGAGCTCGTGCTGAACCCACGGTCGTGGTTCGTGGTGTATGTCTCCTTCCTTCTGTTGATACTTCAGACAGAAAGCAACGACGCAAAAAAACACCCCTTTTCAGTCGCCGTGTGCTGGTGCGACAGAAATATTACCAAGACGATATTTAGAGTGTCTAGTATTCTTCCCGGATAGGGTATCAACGACACTAAAGGGAAATAACGTCAGCGGTTCCAGATCAGAACAGGAAGACACTGATGAACCATATACACGTCTACTATAGTTATACTGTTTTATAGTCACATTGTCTTCATCATGCTGTGGTTGTAAATTCAAACGTCCTCACGAATAATAAAAAAAGGTCCGATTTCTGTTTGGGTTGTGTCTTTCATACCCATGTGGGTGTATGATTGTAACAACAATGTATCACCGCGGCATGTATCAAACGAAAAAACAATGTCGGTTTCTCGGGATTTGTTTGTTTGTATGTTTCACACCTAGTGTCGGCGTCCCGGGTCTACACCTATGATTATGGGGTTACAATCAATCAATCAATCAAACTTTATTCTCCACCACCCACGGTGGCATAAGAGAATATACATAATGATAGTAATACATAACATTTCAAAATAACATTGTCACGTGCAACTACATAAATATGCATACATACATACATAAATAATTAAGGTGGATGTACATTATACAAGCATCCGTATATGCGTACTATTAACTGTTCAGGTAGAAGTGTATATTTTACTTGTGTCTATTTAAGGCATTAACACAATACTGTAATTAGAATAACGCCACAGGAAATTGAGGCATATCCGTAAACACATACGCGCGCACACACACATACAAAAGACACACACACACACACACACACACACACACACACACACACACGTCATTACCTGCTTACTTATGACGGAAAGAAATGTTCTCTTACAAGTTCCAGCTTTAATTTTTAGTTTTATAATTAATTATTTACTAATATGAGTTCATATATATATATATACTTTGAATGTTGCGGAAATAATACGTTAACGTGTCAACGTGTTTATTATACTGCATTAATATTGCAGCAGCTGCTTTTGAAGAGCGTGGGGATATATAGCTACAGACATACCAACGCCATACATCAAATCACGTTTTTAAATCGAAATGTGTTTATATTTAAGTGAATAAATAATCTACTAAAAGGTTTTTAGGGAACCATTCTTTTTGGTAAGAATTTGTTTTCATAATCTATAATCCCATCTTTTATCCAAATAAAAAAAGACTGGTTTTCTTTAAAACATTAAAATAAAACCTATCGGGGATAATATGTGACGATCAAAATCACTTCCCGTCACTTCTTAATTAACTCGTAATTCCACAAAATGTTTACCAAGATAAATTGAATTCACTATTTACGATTATTATATTTTTCTTTCTTGTTAATTAAGAAAGCAAAGTATATATTAAATGTTCTTAATATCTAGAACTATAATCATGTATATTTATTTTATGTAAGCAGTATTATTGTGTTCGCTACCTGCATGACACTAACGGTCGCTAACATATGGTTTTACTATTGCGCGTTTATAACATTAAACTTCACATGGGAGCAATACTGGTTGTTGACAATCACTATATGTATATTATATAAAATGTATGCGTACACGCATAATCTCCAAAAGTGAATATTTGCCGCCCATCGAACTTGTGCACTATGGTATCGATACCGATAGGGCCAAGGGCGGATCCAACGATGACACAGAGACAGACAGTAAGCACAGTTTACGTAATTTCGATATAAATTGTGGCTAAAAATTAAAGGGAAAAAACGCGATTCTTTTGTTTCAAACCAATATGCAATATGCAAGGAGAGCATCCACAGTTGATATATGATAGGGCATCGATCGGATTTATTCATGACATTGTATTAAATCGATTGTTTCCAGTTTGCGCCTATTAATGTTGTTTTTTCCCCTCTCACTGACAACTCCAACTGTATAGAAAAGGAAAACTCACCATTTCTCCCGTCACAATTGTTTAAGATTCTGCTATACGTCTGCACAATTATGTTCTATTTAAATATGCATAATTGTTTGGTTACAGTGATCACTCGAAAACCCGTACACTCATTCCCAGTTAGCACATGCCAATGTTTGTAGGGTTGAAACAAGCGTAAACTTGTAAACGATTATTCATGTGGTACGCCGAAGTACTTTAGCGATCTCTTGGAACACAGTACAGTATATGCTTGTCCCGTCCATACCAAGCGGTAAAGTGTCCATGTATTGTGTTCGTTTCTTCATGACTGGCGCAAGATTAACCGCTGTCGTCTCAATGAAAATTGTAATTTATTTTCTAAAATCTAGACGTAGACCATCCTCTACAAACAGCTCGTAGAATTTCAGTACCTAAATTCAATTGTGGAATGAATAAAATGAGTGGATCAGCCCGTGAGACAAGGGATTGGCGTAGACTTTCTGTATTTAAGTTATCGTTAAAACTGTGTTAATGACTGCAGGCATGTACTGAGCAAGCTGACAGATATACGTGGATTTCACGAATGTAATCTGTAATAATGCAAATTAAATGAGAATATAATGTATACATCAGTCATAAAGCAACGTACAAAGGGTGTTCTAGATGTTCTATAACATGATCTTATACCACCGTGGGTGGTTTGAGTGAATACATTACTTTTTCTTGTCATGTGTGGTAGTGAGTCTGCCTAATAAATTACGAGGGTCCCAGTTTGGTTCAATTCATGCCATCGTTTAATTCAGAGTGCTTAGACCCACTGCTCCAGTCCGCCTACTTGTGGATGGGTACCCGGTAGGATGAGATGGAATTGTGAATGTTAACCTTGTAGCGCATTGAATGGCAGATTGGGTTGTATACTCCCCATGGAGTTGAGAAAGTGATATGAGTGCACATTGATCCATTGACCCGGGTAATAATGTAGCTAAGAGCAAGCTACCAGGCATAGATTTGGCATAATGTAAATATACACATTATTAATATAATTAAAAATTATTATCGTTATTTTTATCATCATCATGTTTTGTAATTTCATTCTTGATATTGAACTAGATATGTTCTATATGGATGCTAACCTTCTCCGATAAATTACTGCCCGCATGGTACATCGTTGTGTTCCTGTAGGACACTAACAGTCCTTAACTCTTTCCAATTCAACAGATCTAATTAGTCAGTTATCTCCCGTACTAACATCACATAGTAAAAGCCAAATCGACAGTTGACTTGCTCACTCTTCGTCAACCCTGTGTGAATTCATACCAACAAAATATATTCCTGCCCCTCCGTTCACTTAACACACAGAGTCACACAGGTAGTGAATGAAGTGCTCTGTTTGCATATTACGACGCGATGAAAACCATTCATAACAGGAGCCAAACATAGGTTGCCGCCGCGTCGTACGGGAAAACAACTCGTCGAAGCATGAATGAAGGTATGTAGGCCTACACGTCTCGCGGTCAGCAATCTAACAGAAACCCTCACGAAAATAGTTTGACCTATATATCCAAAGCAATTGAATGTGTGAAGAAATCCGCTTTTTATAGTATTCTGTGTACCGTGCCGCCGTCGATGTACTAATAGCATTAGCAGATGTAACAGCGTGTTTGACACATGGCCTCCAAATACGTTTAACTGTAGGTGCATAGGTTTATTATATACTCTTGCTACAAATGGTTGTTACACCTTAACTATTTGCTATTACATGCCATGTATAATGATTTCAAGAAGACATACAGCTACGCTCTTAGGATTATTTCTCTTTCGCAAATATATTAAGTGTTGTTATCACACTGCGAACCATGCGATCGGGTTCTCTCCCACCTATGATGCAACGAAAAAATGTAACAATTGCGAAAAATGTAACAAAAAAATGTTTTTGTTATTTTTTTCGCAGTTGCTAAAAAATTTTCAATGTATACGTAATAGTACACAGTAGTCGATACTTTATCGTTAATCGATCGATTAGTGGGACTCGATTATCGATGTTAGATTAGCGGGTCGATGCACTAATATAAAATGACTGACTGAAACCTTTTCTCTCTTTTCCATAGAAATCCAGACTTGCTTAACTCCTCTTTTTTGAATTGGTGTTAGAGGCGCTTTCAAGATTCTTTCACTTGTATCACGGCTTGTCAGTTTAGGGCAGGAGGAAACCCGCAACATCAGCTGAATGTTGCAGGAAACCTGCGAGCACCGGCTGGTACTGACGGGCCAAGGATGATAACTGCATTGCCACTCTATCTTGCTTAACTGTTAATGGTAGATGTCTTGAACAAGAATATTTAGGTGATATTAAGATATACACAGGTAGAACCGTATTTCACTGTGATCTTGTAATAAGACAGAGGATGTTTATTAATTGTCGTATGTAAGTCCAGATTGTCGAATGAGATACATTTGTTGTAATAAGAAACATAGGCGTTAATATAAAATACCTATCAGTAAATATATTTAGAAAGAAGTCAATAAGTATACACCAAAACACTATTGCTTATACATTAACAAAGCGTTCGATATTCGATACATTAATTGTGTGACGTACAAATCGAACAAGAAAGAAAGGTGGAACAACGTTGTAACGATACCGTCGTCTGAATGTACAATATGTATCAACTTCGCGCCATTGGAAACACTCGCCGATTGGTCAGTCAATTATTTCTATAGCGCTTTGAATTAACGCTGAACATTTCCATGTGAAAAATACAAACGTTCTTTGATTTTTCAAATAAATCCGTAACCTCGGATATACGATGTACGATACATATTGGGCAATGAAAAGGATATTGCAGTGTATGTTCTACTTTTTAGAAATCAACTTTAGTAATGACCCTCATGAAATAAATTAGGCCCTATTATTCATACTCGCTGCAGCATCTGGTACAACTATACAATGTAAACAATAATATCAATATCATTCGATACTTAAATTTAAATATTAAATAAAACTTGATAACATCGTGTAATATCTAATATTTAATATAGGCCTACAATATTATTTATCGATTAACTTAGGGTACTTTCAAAAGCATTCATCATTGGAATACAGATTAGGCTAAATGTCTTGTCAAGACCACCCAATGCGTTCCTAAATAATATACCAGACACAGACAGTTTTACACAGGAAGTCCTACGACTGAGTTTATTTGACTAAAGTCCATTTAGGTGGTTTCTGATTAAAATTTACAACTGCAGAAGTAAACACTGCACTGAAGGCTACACGTGCGCACATCACTATCGTGTGCACGTGCGCACAGCAAGCGTCCCGGTGCATTATCCTTGCCGTAACCAAGTAACATTGAGTGTATACTGTATCCACGTAACATCATCAACCAATCTTGTAGGCTTTGCTTCACGCTCACGCTTTGCGTATTGCTCTATACACTACTAGTGCTACACCAAAGGCGCTATGCAATGTCTTTTAGAGAAAAATCTTATCATCTGACTACATCATATTGGGTATCAATGACACTATAGCATCATCGTGTGCGTTATATTTAATAAAAATGTGTCATGACATATGCAGTCGAAATTAACATTGCAACATGATTTAAATTGCGAATAGTACATATTTAAAAACACGTGTATTTATTTTGCCCTATAGACATTTAAAAAAGCTTCCTGCATGGTATGAATGATATACTCGACCTGACCTTTGGGTGAATACTAACTACGGTCTGAAGTTACTCACCTGGCTATCTCAAGTTTATCTGCTATCGGCTTATCTGTTAAAAAATGTGAATACATTTAAACAGAAATCCACTATCACATAGCATAAATTGCGTGACAGGACACAATCGGCATCCTGCATAGTCAGATACCATCAGATATTGGCTCGTCTGACATGGTTGAATTACTTTGTTCTTTAGAAATGTAGGTGTACACTTTCTCAGATATATGACAGGTTGCGTGAGGTCGTGTGGAGAAGTCATGGCCGATACTATTCGAGGGAACTGCAATAATTACAATAAAGCACGATCAGAAGTTAATGAAATTTTATATTAAAAGGATAGCATTGCATGTTTATAAGGTTCATATTGAAGAGCCAATTATGTGGATGCATTCATCAACTGTGTTGACCGGAGAAATTAATCAAATTTATCAGGTATTTAATTTTTAAATTGATCCGAAAAGAAAAGGTAAGGTGTGTATATCTCATAAGAAAACACAACATTCTATTTTCTTTGATCCAATTGACGAGCAATCCGCAGCATCGAAGCATTTGCAATCAACCACCAACAGCAACAACTCTCGTGCAATTGACAGCAATACATCTCTTGCACTCGACAGCAATGCATCTCTTGCAATCGACAGCAACGGAACTCTTGCAATATCGGGTACACGGCAACGAAGCTAATTGCAACGATGCTCTTGCAATCGACAGCAATACATCTCTTGCAATCGACAGCAACACATCTCTTGCAATCCACAGCAACGAAACTCTTGCAATACCAGGTAGACGGCAACGAAGGTAATTGCAATCTACAGCAACACATCTCTTGCAATCGACAGCAAGGAAGCTCTTGCAACCGACAGCAATGGAACACTAGGTATTGCCGTCCGTATCTGCGTTAGACTATCAGGGGTGAAAGTAAATAATTTAAATATGAATTATATTGATTGTCATTTTATTAATATGAAAGGAGCCGCTGAAATGAAATCCATACTTGCTTAATTGCTCTAGGGGGATATTTTGAATAGGAGTATTTCCAAGGGTGAGAACAAGGTACGACATAGGCTCTCTGCGTATAAACTCGACCTAGTCTAATAATTCTCTTAACACGAGTTCGAGCCAGCTCTTCATGGGTTAACTACACCTAGGACACGAACTCCTTCACGACATCACAGTGTAAAGACATGTCTCCCAGACAGAACTTTTCCTTCCTTACACTCTGCACCTCGTACACGAGTGTATATCTGACTTTCACATCATGATTGCATTCTACATGCAAAAACCACCCACAGCGTTCCTTGGGAAATTCGAGCTCGTCCTACCCAAACATTTTAATAAGGTATGACAGTTTAGACCAATTATACGTGTTATTACTGTTTCCTATAGTATATAGGGCTCCACGCAGGCTCGTCCAATCTTCATTTACTTCCAAATGCACTCACTTGACTTTGTACAAGAAATAGCACTCAAAAGTATTCAATCCCCAAACCCTACTCAATCCCATGCCATCCAACATTCACCATTTCTGTCCTACCTCGCGGTTATGCATGTACTGATGAGCTCAGCAGACATATCGTTATAAATTAGGTTACATGGACCGAATTTCAGTAAGATTACCGGTATCATTGTTTTGTCGTACACTCGGGGCCACTAGAATGTATTTCAATATCTAAAATATCTCGCCTTAAGGCATATACAGAAGCCACAGATGCATGAGCACCAAAAACGCGCTCCTATTTCACTGCGCCTTGATGGTCCTACACCGCCCCAAGTCTGTCTCAGTCTCCTCCTCTCCCTGGCGTTCTCGGAAGCACGGGACAATTGAGATACACTCGATGTGTAAACACTAGCCACACGGTACAGGAGCCATCCCGACTGCCAGGCCACCGACACGTACACTATACGTATTATCCAACTGAAATAACTTAATTACGAGTCAACTCCTATTTAACACACACTGAACGTTAACGCAGTCAGAAGATCGATACCGAAGCAAGATCATACATTCTGATTCTATTTATATTTTGGAAGTCTAAGAGATTATTAGTGTATTGTCGACATTGCGGTGCCTTAAGATCGGGAAACTACAGCACTAGTTCTATTATATGAAACATGACACTGTAGAACACACAACCACTGACACTAACACTAACATTGACACTAACACTAATACTGACACTAACACTAACATTGACACTAACACTAATACTGACACTAACACTAACATTGACACTAACACTAATACTGA
>JAUTBT010000779.1:0-11041 GCA_032361225.1 Lepetodrilus schrolli | reverse complement strand
CTATTTAGTATTAAAATCAATAACCTTGTCAAGGTTCTCAACGATAACATTGATGGTTCACTTTTTGTGGACGATTTCAGCATTTCATGTCGGGGTTCAAACATGTCTACTGTTGAACGCCAATTGCAATTATGTCTCAATAAAATTCATCGATGGGCTACTGAAAATGGTTTTTGATTTTCAAAAGCCAAAACTAATGTAATACATTTTTGAACCTGGAACCTTTGGCTCCGAAGTCCAACAACTGCATTACCACCCATCCTGCACATAGATAGAAGCATCTCTTAACGTGCAAGTATCAGAGCAGAAATCAGCAAGAAATTTCAAAATATATTACGGCCAGCCCATCATAATTAGTTATTTGTCCAGTGTTTTAGACCATAACATGCATAGTCCATATATTTTCTGTTAGCTGAATTAAGCGTGTTGCATGATTTTTATTTTCCACCCGTACTTTTGTGAACAAAATGGCGGTCGCTGTAGGTTTTACATTGGCAGCATCAGTTTTGGTTGTGAATAGTTGTGCCACGAATAAACACAGTACTCGCATTCAACACATTCAACATTCACAGCCATATTTGTTATTTATTATGTTATATAAGAATATGATTTATTTCCCCTCCAAGTTCATTTTCCAATTTACAAGTTAGTTTTTGCAGCGAAGTCTACCAGTTTTTCTATGTTGGCCATTTATGTCGACCAACTTTGAAGAAATTGTGAATAAATACTCAGTAATATGTCTCGATAAGCATTCTACGATGTTATATATGCAAAATATGGATCGATTTACAACTCCAATCATGCACAAGAGTTCACTGACAGCAAATGACACATGTATGTAGAGGTGCCTCTTTCTGCCACCTGTCCTGACGTCTGCTAGTGGTCGCTATGGAAACAATTGTTCTATGAACATGATGAAAGGCCTCTATACTGTGTCTGAGTAGGGTATCCATTTTCTATCTGTGGCATTATTCCAGTGAGCTGGCACTAGAAAAACTGATGGAAATCCAGACTAATACAAGCAGTACATATGGATGCAAGCCATGATATGAGTGAAGGAATCTTGAAAGTGACTTTAAATCCCAAATATCTTGTCAGTACCAGCCGCTGCTCGCAGGTTTACTGCTACATTCAGCGCTATGGATGTTGCAGGTTTCTTCCTGCCCTAAACTGACAAGTCGTGATATAAGTGAAAGAATCTTGAAAGTGACTCTAAACCCCAATTAAAAAAGTTAAATTAAAAATAAACAAATCCCAAATCAACAACAACACGAGTATTATTCAACGACACTGTATGTGGTCCCTGACTGTTGCCATGTTCTCTCCTTCCAGCTGATTGCCGTGGTGTTCACAGCGCTGACTATTGCCATGTTCTCTCCTTCCAGCTGATTGCCGTGGTGTTCACAGCACTAGCCTTGCTGTTGATCATCATCAGTGTATCAGCGGCAGAGTGGGTGGAGGTCAAGTTCCAGGCCAGCGACAACGCGCTCAGAACCTGGGGCCTGTGGCAGGAGTGTAATGTTGTCACCAGCTCATTGACTGTCTGCGTGCAGAAAGGTGAGTCAGAACATGGCTAATACTGTAGTAATTAACATAGATTGCATTATGACATTATGTGTTGATGTTCCTCCGTCCAAACATTCTCGTTGCAGGACTGATGGTAGCGCAGTGGTAGAACATTGGACTTCGGAACCAAGTTCCAGGTTCAAATCCTACCCCAGGGGCCCAGTATCAATGTTCGCGGAAGTTGCCTTTCTGACACAAAATTGATAGGATGCACTGTCTGTAGAGTGGCAATGCAGTTATCATCCATGGTCTGTCAGTACCAGCCGGTGCTCGCAGGTTTACTGCAACATTCATCGCTACGGGTGTTGCGGGTTTCCTCCTGCCCTAAACTGAGATGTCGTGATATAAGTGAAAGAATCTTGATAGCGGCTCTAAACCCCAATTAAAAACAAAACAAATTATAAATATTCTCCTCGCAAATGGGTGAAAGATTCCCGCAACGATATTAAACTCCATAATCACTCGCCCAACTAATTTGATGTTCCTGATGTTCGTGTCTTTTGACCACAGCATGGATGCAAGCCTGTGCTGCGTTGATTCTCTTGTCACTGTTTGGAGCTTTGGGTGCACTGGTGCTAGGCATTGTGGGATTGATCACTCACAGGAGGATTTTGTACATCATCGCCGGTGTGCTGACATTAGCAGGAGGTGAGACCTGAGCAATCCACCATGTCCCTAAACCCTTGAATCTTAGTTACATATGACCTTCAAACTCAACCCATATCTCGACTTTCGACTCTAAGCGACACCAAATCAGATTTCAAGTTTCAAATTAGTAGGAACTAACCCACTTCTCCCACATAAGTGTGAATATTTATCATAGATTTATCAGGGAAATTGGCATTTTAGTGGTACACCATTAACCCTCCTACAATGGAGCGGGGTCCACCCGGACCCAAGCGTGTGTTTTTTTTGCAATAAAAGTAATATAAAACTACAGCTTACCAGATTTTGTAAAATGGAATAAAGAAGCCCATAATAAACTATAGCACTTTCAACCCTCGATTGGTGTCACCCCTTTATCTGGTGTTTATTGTCGTCAGGACGAGGCAGTCCTATTGATCATACATTTTATACACATTCATACATTTTTAAAGGCGAGAATAGTTCTCGGTGTGTTGGTTGTGATGAGGACATCAAAGTCAAGCACATTTTGCTCGATTGTGTAGACTTTTCATAGATAAAAGTCAATATAAACAATTTTTCAATATCATTTTGATTTAATAGGGTAAGCAGCTATTGGCATGGCATGATAGGGGAATGCAAGTGGCAGTATTTGAGTAGATGTATTTTATGACTAAGCGCAATGCATTGAATAGTATTAGCAATTACCTTTCTGACGCGATATTGATAGGATGCGCTGTGCCAATGCAGTTATCATCCTTGGTCTTGTCAGTACCAGCCGATGATCGCAGGTTTACTGCAACATTCCTCCTGCCTTAAACTGACAAGCCGTGGTATAAGTGAAATTTTGAAAGCGGCTCTAAACCCAAATTTAAAAAAAATAAAAATAAAAACTACAGCTACGGTAAATACATGGAATTATGATGTGGAAAAGTATGTCACAAACTTGGGATACCAAGGATATTAGGAAACGCAACCATACATTGCAATTCAATAAATAGTTCTTTTGTGTTTGTTTCTGGTATTGGCCTACATTTTAAGTAAAACACAGACGTTTTCACCCATTACAATAAACACAAGGGACCATCTATTAGTGCCACGCTCCACAAAAGGGAGCATCTATTGGTGCCACGCTCCACACAAGGGACCATCTATTGGTGCTATGCTCAACACACAATACGGCCACTTCCTGTCCTTTGATGATGGGTACTTGTGCGATATTTCATTGGTACTTGAGATGCTACTAACATACTGGATGTAGTACCAGTAACCTGTATGGTGTGTTATCACTGACATATTGCCCTGTAATCAGGTAAGGTAGTAGCTTTCCAGTTGATGCGAGGTCAAGGCCTCTGCCATGTTCGGAAGAATTAGTTTTCTTATGCGACATGAAGTACTATTCCACCAATTTGCCTAAATTGATTCTGCACAAGACATTTGAGGCAATTCTGCTGATATTAAGCATGTTCATAAATAAGACTATCATTATTTTTGCCATTGGACATACTTCTAACATGAGTTAACATGGCCCCGCCCTGCTAGGCCCGAGTTTACCGGTATATAGTGTCTGTGCTTTTAAAATACTATTGTATACAAATACTTTTCTCTGTTTATAGTTGAAGATTACATGAGACCTATTTGTGTGATTATTACTGAATTCAAATTTGTAATTAATAATTTTTGCATCATTAACTATATGAAATAATATTTACTCAATATATTTCATGGCAAACTATAAGTTCTGCTCTAAAAGCTTCTGTGTTGTTTCTTGTGCTCTTTTCCTGCTATATCCTAATCAAATAACATTTTTCTCCATAGTTCTTAAGCCATAATACATACAATTATAAAATTGGTTTATATCGTCAAGAAAAGTAAAGTCTTCACTTGTCGATAACTATCTTTCTTACATTTATGTAATTAATCATGAATACTATTACATGAAAGTCCATACAATCTACATTGATCTATAAAATGTTTTTAATGTTTTAATATTTATTAATTTTTATTTTTTTCGTCACATAGTATTACTTTTATGCCTCTTATAAAAGTAGGGGTCCGTGTGGACCCCACCAGTGAGTTAATGTAAGGTGTCGAGCTCCATCATACAAGGATTATTTATAGTTTGTATCATGTATCATGTGTATCATGTGTACCATATATTGTGTACCACATAATGAGAGTTGTCTCCTCCTACAGCCCTCTTCATCCTCATCGCTGTTATCATCTTCCCGGTGAAGTTCTCGGCAGACATGCACAGCATGGACCAGAACAACCTGGAGAGGTGGAACTTTGACTGGACGTACGGCATCAGCCTGGGCGGTCTCTTCTTCATGATCGGCGCCGCCGTCTTCTTCTTCTTCAAACAGGAGAATCCCGAGGTCAGCCGCGATAAGTACGAAACGTATCCACCGTACTACATCAACTCGTCATCAAACTAGTGTGAAATCGTGCCTCCATTCTAATACTAGCCACTGCATAACTTGGTTACATTAGCAGGAATTGTTCACTTTCATGTAGTAATCATCTGCTTACATTGACACAAAGGCTGTATTCTATTCACAACACTACTGGTACACAACACTACTGGTACAAGTGTTGGATCATGGTGCATGAGCAGTAAGTACTTGTATCGAACGGCAGGAGTAAACACTGAGTGAAGCAATATGTGAAAAATTAAAAATAATAATTAAATTGGCCCACTACTTCAACTGAACTGCTTTCCTACTCAGAATATATTATCAACGTTAGAAAAGTCGAATATGCATCTGTGGCGTTCGCCAGCTTGCATCTCTCACTTGAGTCTTACTCCTGCTGAAAAATAGAGTATACACCTGACCTTTCCTGACCTAGGGTGAGACGCGAGGTGTTCTATTGTGAATTTCATCACTCGAGTGTCACCCTTGGGTTGACCGAGTGTTGAATCGAATACTACCAAAGTATTCACTCTCGTGCAATCATCAACTGCTTGCACATGTAGCAGGTGTTAATATGTAGATGTGTGCAGTGTTTGCATACATATTGACTTTGTCAGTAATCAACTGGGCTGCATTCAGGCTGTAATACAATTCTCTACGAAGTGCTACTTAGCGCTACAGTAGCCGTTCAGCCAACACTTGGTAGTACTACGTGGTACATACAGTAATGCTATGTAGTGAAATGTAGTGCATACTGAACACACCCCAGCTGGTCACATTGGTAGGTAGTGTTCATTAGTAGAATTGTGCAGTAATCAGCTAGTTACATTAGCAGAAATTTGCAGTGATGTAGTTTACATTCCAGAACCATATTACAATACCATAAGCTGGTAACATACAAGAAATTCTGAATTCATATATTTCTAAATATTTTATGTTTACACCCTGTGTTCAAGGTTGTGATGACATGTTATTGTGGTCACCTAGACTTCATACAATATGCGAGACTCGAGTCAATATGGTACACAATATTTGTCAATGTGATTCTCATTAGGGTAATACTAGTTGTTAGGGAAATACTAGTTGTTAGTGAAAAACTAGTTGTCTGCCGCAAGAAGTAGTTACCTGTCGCATGTATTTCTGTGAAGTGCAGACATTGACTAAATCTACAGTTTGGGGAATTTTATGATCAAGTTTTGTACATACGGCAGATATATGATACGTTGGAACATATCTGAGCAGATAACATCATCTGACCAACACGTCAGACAGTCACATGGAAAATATTTTATACTTGCACTAATACATGTAGGTCTGAATTATTACATTTATCAAATACATCCTGTACACTAATGACTGAAAGATCTGAATTATATTTTATTAACTACAAATGGCGTGGACTAATAGATCTGAACTTTTTAAAATTGGAATGGTTATTCCAATGATTTAATGATACGGTATTTTGTGTTTATGTCTTTGTGACATCTAGACAGTTGTCATCATTAACCCTCTCACTGCTGGACTAGGCACTCACTGCTCTTTAGGGCATCTCTGGTTGCCTTCAGCATGGAGAGGGTTAATGTTCCAGACTTTTGTAATCCAATGGCAATGTCAACTTCACAGATTTCTTGGACTTAACATGTATGTTTCTATTGTTACTATGATGACCAATCAAAACGGACAATAAAAAAGTATGCGTATTGTCGGTGAGTAGGCTAAGCAGGCCTCAAAGTTACAAAATGTTCTAAGGAGCCATTAATATACGTGAAATACTGGTCACCAAATGCAAAATTAGGTCGCCATGGCTCCCAAATTAGTCACTAAAATGAGCCCTGCTAAGAAAGTATGCATTACAATATGTGCCTATGTATGTTGTGAAGATTGTCAGTATGCATGTCAATGATTAAGTTTGCATTATTTTATGTATATATTTATTAGTTATTATTTATCTTGTAGATTGTGTGTATCTGCAGTGCTGTTGGTGTATCTCAGTCATATCTTCTAGTTGTACTACTTGGTGTATGACTAGTTGTAGTACTAGATGTTTTATTATTGTTTGACATGAAATGTATTGACACCTCTTTGGTAGATTATCTGCAGTTATCATCCTTGGTCTTGTCAGTACCAGCCGGTGCTCACAGGTTTACTGTAACATTCAGCGCTACGGATGTTGCGGGTTTCATCCTGCCCTAAAACTGACAAGCCATGATATAAGTGAAAGAATCTTGAAAGCGGTTCTAAACACCAATTAATAAAACATAATATAAAATAAAATAAAATGGTAGATTATCTCGGTAAATACCATCCCAAACCTTCAATTCTGTGTTAACTAACAAAAACAAACAAAATCACAAAATTCCATGAAGTATTTACCCAAATAATCGATGAAATAGGGTGTCTATTAATTTTATGCCAAACTATGGTGCTCTGTAATACTTCTGCCGTAACACTGTCAGTTTGTAATTGTTATGCCATGGCATGTATGCAAATATAAGCAATTTGTGATCTTCAATTTACATGTATCTGAAATTAATCATGACATTTTCATATTTTGGACAATTAGTAACAGTAGGTAACTTGGTATTATAGACCTGTGTTTGTTGTTACATTCCCTCCAAGACCAGATGTACTCATTGATGTTGCCATGTTACCCCATGTGCTCTTCAGTCCAATAGGCTACTATTGAAAATAGTTGTCATCATTTTTACTATTGATTTCACTGTTACTGATAGTATTCCATAATATCCAAAGTCATTCTGGCATGTGTATGTCATTCTGGCATGTGTCATTCTGGCATGTGTCTGTCATTCTGGCAAGACATGTGTCTGTCATTCTGGCATGTGCCATTTTGGCATGCGTCGGCTGCTATTCACTGAAAATCAGTTACCGTAGTAATGTTACCCAGGTTACTGTACAAACACTAATCAGTATATCAGAAAGGTTTCCACCAGCATATTTGGAAACAGGGTGTACATATGTGATTTTTCAGTTACAATAATTCTACTTTTGCTTTGAGATTCATGTACCAATAATGTGCTTCACATGCTTATTTTAGCCCAAATACCTTCACAAGATTCAAATAGTGTGCTAGTATTTATCAATGGGGAATGTGCCTGCTTTTTGTTGTTTATGCTACACTCAGTACAGTACGTTCATGCTACACTCGGTACAGTACGTTCATGCTATGTACGTTCATGCTACACTCGGTACAGTACGTTCATGCTACACTTGGTACAGTACGTTCATGCTATACTCAGTACAGTACACTAATCTTCCTGAAAGTAGTATCTCACTGTGCTGCAACAGCTCGCAACTAGTTGGAGACACGAAATTGCGAGAAAATGCGCAAATTAGCGACAATTCTCGGTTGGAATCACACTGTATTGGTACTTACGACACACTTGCGTATGTTGCAGCAAAATTTGGGCAAATTTGGGGAACATTCACACAATAGTTATGCATAACAATTGAGAAATCACAAAAGTGTCTTAATTATGTCGCAATTTGTTCGCAATTTATTCTCAATTGATTCGCAATTTTGCTGCGCTCCCAGGCAGTTCGCCTGGAATGTCAGAATGTCAGATTCTCATTTTTGTCTCAAATCAATCACAATTTAGTTTCATAGGTCGCTAACCCCTCACAAAGTTGTCTCACATTTCTCGCATTTCTCACGGAAACTAAATTGAGAAGGGTTCGAGACACCCGCAACAAATTTTTTGAACATGTTCAACATTCCAGCGACACGAGAGCGAGGCCCTTCAACTCGCGTGACGAAATTGAGAACCCCGCGAATGTTTCAAGACATTTTGGAAACTCCCTCGTGAATGCCGATCGCAATTTGTCTGCAACAGTCACAGCCCAGTGAGATACCTTTATTGTTTTAATAAAGAAACAAGTCAATAACATCATGTAATAGTTATATTTTATGGCAGCTTCAATACATTTTATGTTCAATGAAGCAATTTAAAATATTCATTTCCTAATAATGTGGCTCCATTTGATGATCACATTTTCTTTCATAGATAATTGATAACTTTGATATGATACTGTACATGATTTATGTGGTTATTGGTTATCATTTTTCTTATTACTGGTAGTATATATCTCCATAGCAACTCTGTAACAAATTGCTAGTAGTATGTATCTCCATAGTAACTGCTTGTTGACATATTACTGGCAACAGCTTTGTGCAGTTGCTGGTAGTATCTCCATGGCAACTGCTCTGAGGTATTACTGTGGACCCAGCATTGTTTTGTTTTGGTATTTATATTAGCATTATCATGACTACTGCTTTATGATATTCATTTTGTAATATTGTATATAATGTGAGTTTTCTAGAAGACATTATGGTGCTTTCATACAATTATACATATCCTGTCTCCATTAAAACGTCCTGATATGTTATCAAATTCTTAACAATAAAAAACGTGGGTTTTAATTTTAATAGTCTCCTTCATGTTCTCTCAATATTGACAATGCCTTCATATTTATTTCATCTGTTAATGCTGTGCATGTCGGTCTGATTCATCTGTAGGCTAAGACGCCCTATAACCCTGACAGCCAGAGACAGTGTATATTGTAGTCTGGCTATGGACATCAGACAGCTAGTTGAACATATGTATATTGTAGTCTGGCTATGGCCATCAGACAGCTGGTAGAACACATGTATATTGTAGTCTGGTTATGGACATCGGTCAGAATGTAGGATACGTGCGCACTACATGATCTGGTAAACCAAAGATCCTGAGTTGAAAGCCACCCCATGGAGCCAGCATCGCTAGCCAATGATTGACGTTACCGGTACAAGGCTGCCACCATCGTGTGCACTCTGATCTAGATACACATATAGTTAAGCCGTGATGTGAGTACACATTCTCAAATGCAGTTCATGCAATACCAAATGACTGAACAATACTAAACATATCAATTCCTCAATCTCCAAACCAACGATGCCGTAAGAGTACAAATATGAATATCGATGTTAGTATATATCAACTAAATTATTAACATTCTTGGGTCTGAAGTAAGTGTTTTCCATACCCCAGCATGCATCAGTATGAATCAGTTGCTCCCTTATAATGTCTGGTACGTATGCTAACATCCTATACAAACGGCTCCTTAATATCTGGTAGGAATGTTTACATCATATACAAACTGCTCCTTAATAATGTCTGGTATGCAAGTTAACATCATATACAAACTGCTCCTGTATAATGTCTTGGTATGCAAGTTAACATCATATACAAACTGCTCTTGTATAATGTCTGGTACGTAAGTTAACATCCTATACAAACTGCTACTTAATAATGTCTGGTACGTATGTTAACATCATATACAAAATGCTACTTAATCATGTCTGGTACGTAAGTTAACATCATATACAAACTGCTCCTGTATAATGTCTGGTACGGATGTTGGCATCCTATACAAACTGCTACTTAATAATGTCTGGTACGCAAGTTAACATCATATACAAACTGATCCTTTATAATGTCTGGTACGTAAGTTAACATCCTATACAAACTGCTACTTAATAATGTCTGGTACGTAAGTTAACATCCTATACAAACTGCTTCTGTATAATGTCTGGTACGTATGTTGACATCCTATACAAACGAAGACGTCCGCAATTCCCATATTTACGTTTTAACTCTTATAACGGGGTCTAGTTCCGGGTGTACTGATCGGTGTCTAGTTCCGGGTGTACTGGTCGGTTTAGACAATCGAAACTAAAACTGAATAGTAGCCACCTGGTACATGTTTCTCGAATCTATTTAGGATTTATTGACATTTATTAGCCTAAAGTAGTTCTTGTGTCCACACACATCAAACACGTCTGTACAATGCACTGTGGACATATCAATGGCCTACTGAGTTGGTCGTGACGGTAGATAACCACTGGATGTCAGCAGGATGCCCAAGGCCAGTGTTGGAGATCGAACATCCCTACCGTCTCCAGAACCAGATCTGAAACAACGCCAGAGGATTTGTTCAATTATCTGTTTAAAAGAATTGCATGCGTGAAAGCAATAGGTTTTACAATGAATGGATGCAATGGTTTACAGCAAACACCATAGGTGCCATAGATCGGTACGTCATTTATGTCTTCACAGAACAGTATGAAAGAAGTCGGGTTTGGAGACGATACCTACTATACCAAAGCATGCACTACACATATTAGTTCAAAAGGTCGAATCAATATGAAAGTACATGTATCAATTTTATTTGAAGAGAACCAACGATGTAGATAATTATATATGCAATGTTAGCATGGATACTTTGCCAGTCCTTAGGTACACTGTAAACTGTATATACAGTAATGAAAACAACGTGGAATAGATCTAGTATACTACAGTACCGTCCTCGCACCCCAGCGGTACTTAATTCCGTTCAGGACTCACTTCATGTGGTACCCCTGGCACACATCTAGAGGGAAA
>JAUTBT010000777.1:0-11042 GCA_032361225.1 Lepetodrilus schrolli | reverse complement strand
TCTAACAGCGGTAAAGACATTGAAGAGCCGCCTATCAGTTAATGATAATAACACTGATGGATGAACATGGTATTAAATTAACGAACTGATATGTGCACATTTGAAAATAATTTAATTATGGAAAATAATGAAAGGTACGTCCAGGAAAAAACATGAATAGAGGCCTGGTCGATCACATTTAATTATTGTCGCATTTATGTGTAAATTCTTGAGGTCACATTAAATTAGGGACGCATTAATTTCCTGATTTACAGTATACAATAACATGACAGGTACCTGAAATATACAATAATGTATTAGATATATACTATAACATGACAGGTACCTGAAATATACAATAATCTAACTGGTACCTGAAACTAACTAAAAAGAGTGCCTACCATAATATTGTTTCTGTGAATAATATTTGTCAATCTGGAAAATAAATAGTAGTTTACTAAGAAAAAGTACTCAAATTAAACAATTGAATTTTTAAACTACAGTTTTGCCTGTTTAATCATGAAAATAACAACCAAATAATAGTGTTGCAAACTATATGATTTATGCATATTTGGTAACCATAGTATCAACTGTCTTGATGTAAATGTCAAATAAATCTAGAACCGTGAATTCCATCATTTACTGTCATTTATTAGCATAAATCTACACATTTATCGATGGCAATCAAATGCTGCCCTTCCGAGTCACGGATGTGTGAATTCGAGCTAGACATGAAGATGTGACATGATTAGCAATGGTTGCATGACTAAGTTTTCAGGTGTCTCTTAACTCTCTCCATGCTGAAGGCAACCAGAAATGCCCTAAAGGGCTGTACCTGTGCCTAATCCAGCAGGGAGATGGTTAATGGTGTACACACTTGAATGTAAAATGAATACAATTTGATGTGTGATTATCTTTCTAAAATTAATTTTCTTTGGAGTAAGATGGCAATGAAAAAAATGAACCTAGTATACTCATAATTAGAAGATTATTAAACAATATTTCCTCATGTCAACTGGTAATACTGGTAATATATATAGAATAAATCTGTGAGCGCCGGCTGGTACTGACAAAACCAAGGATGATAACTGTACAACAAACTCTACAGACATCGCATCCTATCAATATCACGTCAGGAAGGTAACTTTTGTGAACATCCCGGGGCGGTACTTGAACCTGGAACCTTTGGCTCCGAAGTCCAACGTTCTACCACTGCACTATCACCCACCCCATAGAGAATATTAAACAAGCTTCTGTGTGATACCATTTTTATGAAACGAGTGAATGGTTTTGGTAACTGACGAGTGAAAGCTAGTCAGATACCAAAACTAGTCAGGAGTTTAATTTTAAAAATGGTATCGCGCGGAGGAGAGTTAAGTATAGTATTTATTACACTACCAACCCTGATATACAAATGACCCGCTGATTAACTTCATTGCAGTTCGTTTTCCATCAGTTTAGACTATAGAGCATGCCCATGAATACATGAGTACAAAGGCTAGACCACCTGACACACATTTCATTGCGTATTCACAAATTCAAGAGAAATACAACTTTAAAGTCACCACAGAATGGTAAATTCAAACTTGTTTTAATAACAATAATTTGTAATAGTGTTCATCAAGTCTTTTAAAACTTGAACATTGTAGTGTAAGTATGACCAAAGAGAGTTAACTTTGCATACATGTTTGTCTGGCTATGAACATCAGCTGATGAACAGCTGATGACTAATGAATAAACCTGTGTTGTTCTAACACTCAATGCATTGTGTTACGAGAATTATCTAGCAATATCAAATACGAATACAACAAACATGTAAGAAAATGATTTTTTTTACATCTTGGCACATTCGACGTCATTTGTTCAGACATAGATGCTCATTTGACACACCAGCTAAAAACAGTAAAAGTAGTACCACCATATATATATAATATTTCTACTGGTAATATCTAATGAATGTTTGAATTAGTGCTTTACATCACAGCAGGAATATTTCACCCATACGCAATCACGGTAATATCTACATATGTCAACTAGTCGGCCCCTGTTTATTCGGACTTCAGATATCCGGTTCCCTCGCTATCCGGGAACCAAATTAGTATAATTAATGTTCAGATATCCGGAAGATAAATGTTATGAAGGTTCATGCCATATAAGAAAACAACAATTGCTATAGTAGACTGTTTGTTTAACAAGTTAGAAAGTCACGAAGGGCTCAAACCAGATTAGGCCAATAGAGAAACAGCGTTTTGACAACAACTTATCATACGTTAGAAAAGCTGTTGTCAGTCACGTTTGATTAAGTGGCATGTGTTTGAAATGTATGATGCACCAGACAGCATCTTCCACAGGAAGGTTTGTTTCAGACAGCACGTTTAAATCCATACATATCACATGAAGAAAACAATAACTGTGAATCGTGAATTTGGACATCGTAATACTATTTTATCAGTGGCAGATCCAGGCCTATTTGCAGGTGGGGTCTCAATCTGTACATATTTGTGAAGAAGCATCTTTCATGTGACATGTTAATATTAATGTAATAGGGATGAATAGTTATCTACTTGTTCTGACTGAGTCACGCTTTCTGAAAATCTTTAATATACGCATAATGAGATACAATTTTCTGATGTCTACTGATAAAAAGATTAATACTTTTCGACCCCGTTATCTTGAACAGCAGCTTGGGTTGTATATTCCCCAGGGATTTGAGAAGGAAATTGAGTGTACACAGATCCATTGACCGGGATAATAATGTAGCGCTATGAGCATGCTTTCGAGTGAGGATTTGGCGCCACATAAATGTTCACATTATTATTACTGGTAATATTTCCATATTATTCCCCAGCCTAGCCTCCACACTAGGTGATGATGTCAGCAGACTAGAGAGGCAACCACTTCAGACCATTCTTCACTGATAACATCCACTACACAAGAGTTTGATGACAAGGCTATCAGTTATAAATAGCCTGTGTCATGTAAAAATAGCACCCCTGCAGTCACTCCTTTAGTTATACCTACAGATAATCACTCATTGTGTGGCTGTTGTCATCGGGCCAAACATGGTTGACATTTAAAAATTGATTCCTCTCAACATGACAAGGTCTCCTTGGCTGTCGATATATATCGAGCAAGCCTGACTGGATTCGACTCACGCAGGACTATATTGTCATTCCATTAACTTAGCAAACTGACTTCAGTGGCTGTAGTAGATCTTCGATGACGTCGGCTGACGCACATTCCAAGCGGACTCGCTTATGAAATTGATCATAAAATCATTCTACTGTGTACTAGCGGAATGTTTCATCATATGGACCACCAAATGTGCATTCTAGAAAAGTTCCAAATGTCTGGAATTACTCTGAATAAAGGTCAAAGGCAGATACAATCCATTTGGTCCATGTAAAAATCAACTGAAATTGCATTTGGTAAATTGAAGCATGGAGCTGGTCTAAGACTTCAATTTTGTAAATTGTACTCGATTTTTAAACCGCCAAAGAAAATTAAACTCTGATCTAATTAAACTTGCATTAGAAGGCACATTCTTTCACAATCATGGAGTATTACTTATGTCTCCTTTCTGGCTTTATTTCCCCATTGGAAGCACTGTTTGGTGTCTGTTTGAAGTTGGTTAATAGAGGACAGTCAGTGTTTGCACCCATAACAGACAACATATTATTAATGCATAGACTCTATGCCCGTATGCGGCCCACGTTGCCGTGAGCCGATGTTTCGCGGGACACATAGCCACAGCCTGTGCCACCAATCAGATCTATATATTTCCATAACGATAAGATTTTTGGCAAACATTGGAATGCTTCTATTTGGTATGATGAATGATGCATTCTTTTCATGGTAATCAAACATTTCCATTCATGCTTTTTGCTTGAAACAAAGGTAGTTAAAACCTTTGGATTCTGTTTACATACCGGTATGCATTCTTATGAAAACACAATTACAAATGTGGATCATAACAGTTGACCACTGGGTTGAATTTAATTCTTTTCACACTAAACATAAACCAATCAATTCCATTATTTATATAGTGTATAATATCATAGAAAGTATACATTTAATTGATTTAATGTTTTACGTCACAGCAGGAATATTTCACCCATACACGACAAAAGTATACATAAAATCATGAGAAAATGTAATGTTATTTACTTAATTTTCTACAGTAATTCAGGTGGTCTGTTCATGATGGGGTCGTTACTTATGGGTGAACTATTCCTGCTGCGATGTAAAGCATTAATCCATTCATTCATGGTGAAACGAGAACCATCAATAACTAGGTGATGATGTCAAAAAGGCACATCCATTAAATTGGGTTAGCTGTATTTAACTTTGTATTTTGGTGATTATCGTAACAGAACCAAAACATGTCTCTTATATGCATCAAAATAGTTTAAGACATCGAGGAAGAATCTATTTACACCTATGAATCCTGTCCTCTCCATGGGCTGTACGACCATCGACCATCTGCTGTACACAACATGTATTGATTCCACCATAAACTCGACGGTACAATGAATACTGATATTGAACACATTTTAGGATATATCTTGAAAACCATTCGCTAATTTTGGTCTAAATTATAGAAGTGTAATTAGGTGATAATGATGTCCATGACCCACTTAATCACAAGAGAAAAGATCCTATCGTCACTGTCATTATAATGTGACCAGACACACATTGAAAAGATCCAATCATTGTAACTGTCATTATCATGTGACCAGACATACATTGAAAAGATCCAATCATTGTCACTGTCATTATCATGTGACCAGACACACATTGAAAAGGTCCAATCATTGTCACTGTCATTATCATGTGACCAGACACACATTGGTAAATAAACACATTTTAACAGACATTCGCAGACATGTTATTATCCCAGAATAATAATTTCAGCTGGTACATTTATGACTACAAAGTAATAATAATAATAGACTATATTTTATATATTATATCTCTATTGAACATTAAAATTGCATTTAGTTACTTACAAACACTGAAACACGATATTATATACAAAAAAACAATTCATGATAACAAGTTGCCAGGTATAGATACAAATGATATTTTGACAATTTACCAGTCAGACCCCCTACAATTCTACCCTACAAATGGAAAGCAGCCAAGTTTCCTGATATCTACGAGGGCAATGTATATATGATTCCCATTGCAGGAACAGCTTCTCGTCAATATCAGCAGGTAATGTCAATCAATGTTTCCACGGACTTTGCTCGCGCCTCAATTAGTGATGTAGCAGGCAACTATAGCGCCATATGGAGCCAGAGCCAAACTCACAGCAGCTGACCACAGTCCCTCCTGTACAAAACCCCCCTGTATGAAACCCTCCTGTACAAAATGCTCCTGTATGGAACCCTCCTGTACAAAACCCTCCTGTATGGAACCCTCCTGTATGGAACCCTCCTGTACAAAACCCTCCTGTATGAAACCCTCCTGTACAAACGCTCCTGTATGGAACCCTCCTGGACAAAATGCTCCTGTATGGAACCCTCTTGTACAAAACCCTCCTGTATGGAACCCTCCTGGACAAAATGCTCCTGTATGGAACCCTCCTGTACAAAACCCTCCTGTATGGAACCCTCCTGTACAAAATGAGGTTAAGGCTAAAGTTACCTTAGAGTTGTGCTGGTTCATACAGGAGTACTCACAACAGCTAACCTATCTATTGTATATTTACGTTTGTATATCTATTTCTCATTACACACCCAGCATGCCGATTTTGAATGAGACTTGCACAAACTGGATGGCTTGAAATGGGTTATGTATGCTTCTGATATTATCGTGTAGCTTAACACTGCCGTAATATATTCAACAAATGAATTTAGGGCCGACAGATATTTTGCAAGCACTTTGTACCAAATTTTGTATTTGATTAAATTAGTGTTTTTCATCACAGCAGGAATATTTCACCCATACGCGACACCAAATTTTGGAACTTGGCTTAAGGATTCTGATACGATTCCTCTTCCAATGTGTCTGCAAGTTTTTGAAGGGTACCTGGAGCTTGTAGACATTTGCAAATTCTTTATTGTGAAAATATTATACATTCATATGTCCCAAAAGGCTACTGGTCAGTAATACATGTTCTTGAGTATTACATGTATTTTAAAACAATGAAATAACATAAGTTTTACATGTTTCTGTAAACATCAAACAAATTTTATAAAAAATGTCAGTGATAAAATGTCTTAACAAAGTATTGATTGATTCAAATTGATTCACAACTAACCATTTAACCAGTATATTCGAATATAGATTTGAAGATAATCATAAATGTACTTCAGCATTCTTACATCTCTGACTGGACATATTTTTATTATGTTAGATGAAGGTTAAATTATTCCCTTAATATATAGTCTACTATATTCTGAAATACATGCATAGCATACTTTCTGAAAGCATTACCGTCATTTATCATATTAATACCTACCAGTTGTCAAAATGTGTCTCTTTTTGTCAGCCATAACTAGAACAGCCTCCACAGGGGACATAAACTCCATTTATAATAATGATAACAATAGATATTAATAATGCACCAGATCTACAGCCTACGGCATGCTCAAAACATTACATTATTAACCCCCACCTCCAGATAATGGATCAATGTGCACTAAATGTTCCTTCTCAACTCGCTGGAAAGGATAAAGCACAGGCTGTCATTTCCAGAGCTAGAAGGTCACCATTCAGATAACCATCTCATCTGTCTGTCTGTCTGTCTGTCTGTCTGTCTGTCTGTCTGTCTGGCTATCATTCTACACATTTAAATAGCACAAATATCAAGAATAAACTACTCAAATGTTGGGAAATGGTCATTAATACAAGTATACTTACGTGTTGTGTGAACTGGCAATAAAGTAATGACTTAGAGGTTGAGTCATGTCTTGGCAGACTTTTTTATGCATGGGGTCAAAAATATCACATTCATCTGACAGAAGGTATGCCGTGAAACCTGAAACAGAAGAACAGAAGACCGTGGTTCCATTGTTTTAATCTAACATGAAAAATACAAAACATACATATATACTCAACAAAAATAATTAAGTGCCAGCAGATATTTAATGGGGAAGCTTTCTACCAAATTTTTGAACTTGACGAGGTATCTGGGGTACGTTCAGGCTGCACTACACTACACTATGCTACCTTTCTACAAAGTAGTGGTTTACTGAACATGTTAGTAGGAAAATAATGAACAGTCATATTACATAGTACTACATAGTGTAGTACTATGTAGAGATAAGTAATGCAGCCTGAATGCACCCCAGGTGCCATTCTTCTTCCAATACATCTGAAGAGTGCATGTACTTGGAACCTGTACCTTCCAAATACATTAAAAATGTCCATAATTCCTGCGAAGTCATATGATCAAGGAATATACTGTATTGCATTTGATTGCATTTGCACTGTGATATCACAGCAATACTATATCATCACAATATTGCTTTGAAACAATGAACCCATCAATGTTATTGACCAGAACTGATATTCAAATTTATCGATAATTGATCGCTATTGAGCTGACGATTATGGATCTTTCATATCAGTATATGTCAGATGCCATATTGGCTATCGCCAGTCCTAATGAATGTGCAATGGTAGACTGGATCCCAAGGTCCTGAGATTCACCATTATACAGATGCTAACAGATGGAATAATGTGTTTTGAAGAGCGTAAGCCATCCGAGGATAGACTAAGAGTTCTATTCACTGCTGGGTACCAATTTCCATAGACTTCATTACAGCCTTGCTACTTAGCATGCCCCTTATCCAAACATAAGCAACTTCTTCAAGGTTTTAATGTTTGGCATTACTGAATTCTGAAATGTTTAACTATGTCTTGCTTTGTAATTTTATGTCACCAATAGTAGCCTTGCCTATTGAATGTCCAAATGGTTCAGAAAATGTTTTAATGAGAAATTCTTAACTAGCTTTTAGATTAATAGGGATAAGACAAATGACATTACTGGCAATAAACAGATATGGACGTGATGACATTACTGGCAATATACAGATATGGATGTGATAGATGACATTACTGGCAATATACAGATATGGATGTGATAGATGACATTACTGGCAATATACTGTCATACAGATGAGCTAGTTAACATTACAAGAAATTTACATCTACCAATATGGCATCTGACATTATTTACAATATACCATCTACAGATGAGACAAATGGCAGTACTGGCAATATATGTCCACAGATAAGACAATCATTGCCACATTATGGGCAACCTATTGGAACAGTGGTCTAGACATTTCACTACTCAGTGGCAGCATTTATCTGATGTTGCCAGCAGACTGTTCTATATCGATAATGGTAAAATCATCATCCCTCCCACTAGAGCGATCAACAATTTGGCTATTTGAGGACCACAGCAGACAGTGTCCCTGGTTTCAGTTCTCAAGAGTCATACATGTCATTACCAACATTTCCTTGGTTGAACATTGTGTTAAGCCACACAGGTCCACAACATGCCAATATATAACAATATATAAAAATAACTTTTCAATTCAACAATTGGTTTCAGTTCCACAACCATCAATAAAGTCATAACAATACATAACAATATACTTTTCAATTGGTTTCAGTTCCACAACCATCAATAAAACCATAACAATGCATAACAATATAGTTTTCAATTGGTTTCAGTTCCACAACCATCAATAAAGCCATAACAATGCATACTGTACACGTTACTTATTGTTAGTACCAATATCAATTTTTTCCTTGATTGTTTTCAACTGGTTTCAGTTCCATAGCCATCAATACAGCCATAACAACACTGTAGATGTTAGTACCAACACCCATGTTTTCCTTGGTCGAAGCATTGTGTAAAACTAAATAGCTCCATAATTCATGCATGGAGGATACAGAGCACCAATTAGTGTAATATGTGTAAATTATTAAATATGAACAAATGTTGGCATTTGTTGCATTATTTTGAACACCATTGTGAGAATCCACATATTTGCACTTAGGTTTTGTTTTGTTTAAACCTGCTCTGTTGCAGGCAGTTGTGATTGGCCAGAAGTCTACCTATATTACCAAATCCCACGATGTGGAATGAAGCTGAGTGAAGGCTGACATGGACTCTAATGTGTAGGAAGAATTCTCTGATGTCTATAAAGACTGGAGCACGATCATTGATTAATATAAATGAATGCACAAGACTGCCCTGATGAATTCAGGCAAAAGTTGTTAGCAAGATACCATAGTTGGCTTATTTTGTCAAATTGATTACCATGGTTACTCGTCTTAATTTGGAGTATACTGCCTTAAAGTTCTGTGAAAGTTCCTTTCAAATTAACGAGCTTTCGCCGAGATTTAACTATGCAAATAGTTCAAAAGGAACACCATTAATTAAAACAATGCAATGTTATCATGTTTAATGATATCAATGTTTAAAAAGGTTCCTACAACATTTCACTGTTTCGTGAGGCTTATTAATAAATTACCCAATTGCACAATACATTTCTCTAGCTATACAACTTGTCTAAAGCAATCTACTGCAAGAAATGGTGGTGAGAAACTAGAAATTCATTCATTCATTCAAACACAATTAGGTACATTTGATTTCTATTAGCATTCTATGTGACCACAATATCACATGTGCACAGGAAATGAATTGATTTACCAGCACGAGCTCTAAATGCCTGATAGTAGAAATGATGTCTGAAATTGAGGGTCTGGGTTTCCTTCAATTGATGTGAGAGTCCTACCATTGTAAGTCACACATGTCCATAGTTAAATCTCAGTACTGGCAACACTGTTCCTTCCAGTAATGATAAAGAAGACAGCTTGCTACTGGTGCCATAGTACCATCACTAGTACCATACCATCACTAATACCATACCATCACTAGTACCATACTATCACTAGTACCATCACTAGTACCATACCATCACTAGTACCGTACCATCACTAGTACCATACCATCACTAGTACTGTACCATCACTAGTACCATCACTAGTACCACCAATAGTACTGTACCATCACTAGTACCATCACTAGTACTGTACTATCACTAGTACTGTACTATCACTAGTACCATACCATCACTAGTACCATCACTAGTACCATCACTAGTACCATACCATCACTAGTACCATCACTAGTACTATACCATAACTAGTACCATGCCATCAGTATTATCATCACTAGTACCGTATCATCACTAGTATCATCACTAGTACCGTATCATCACTAGTACGTACCATCACTAGTACCATCACTAGTACCATCACTAGTACCATCACTAGTACTGTACCATCACTAGTACTGTACCATCACTAGTATCATCACTAGTACCGTATCATCACTAGTACATACTATCAATAGTACCATGACTAGTACTGTACCATCACTAGTACCACACCATCACTAGTATAATCACTAGTACCATATCATCACTAGTATGTACCATCACTAGTACCATCACTAGTACTGTACCATCACTAGTACCATCACTTTCAAATACTTGTAGTCTGGAATTGTCAGCTGGCAAACTTCGCTTCTATTTACATCAGTGTTAAACTTGAATGATACATAATTTAATTTGAGTCCAAATAGTTCATAAATATATTATAATTAGGAAAATCAACACATAGTGTATTAATGCACTTGCAAATAATACATGCTTTTTAAACATGCCACTGCATGTCCTTCAAGTACTGTTTAATTATGGATTGCTATGCAATTAAGGCAATAATCCTTCAGGCATTAAGATGCCATCTTAGATAACCCAATTAAGAGTCATGTACATCTAATGTTTTTTTATCTGACACAACATTACTACTATGCCTATTGATGGTTATGTAAAGAGCAGTCTTATTGTCTGCTTATACATTGTATTCACGTGACATGTTTTTACAATCCAAATTGACAATCTTTACATTATCTAAATAAAGACTTCTAGTCAGGTATTGCTCCTATGACATAACATATCATAGTAAATATATTTAGTTGCCAATATTAATTACCTAATTGCAGTTTGTGTCCAAGCTTTAATTGTACACTACAA
>JAUTBT010000776.1:0-11044 GCA_032361225.1 Lepetodrilus schrolli | reverse complement strand
CGTAATGAGTGCACTGTTGTAATCTTGGCATTTCCCCATAGCTGGATACCATTTCCAAATTTGTCAGATATTCTATTACCAAACTGTAAGGACTGTAAGATATTGATGACGGTATATCAACGGTGGTCATTTGGCCGCAAATTCTCATATGCTGCGTCAGTATATCATCGTTGCTGACATTTACCAGGATGTAGACAGCATGCGGTTTCTAAATATAGCTCATGGATTTAAATTAGCAGTCAAAGAGGCATCGACGTCAATGCTACTGTTAACAGGTGTTTCTCTTGGGACAGCTAGGTATGAAATGGCCACATAGAAATAGACAGTAATTATATACTCAAGAGCAAAAGAAAGTATCCATTTCAGGCGGCATTTGATTTCTTGAAGTAAAATGAATTTGGGTCGGGTTAGAAACATAGTTCCTTTTGCAAACTTGTCGCCAGAACACAGGTTATCAGTTTCCAAAGCACCTAGCACGAGTATATAATTTTGTATGTGAAGTTTCCAAATATGAGAAAAACAACTCTTTTTGGACTGCACAGAAATATGAGTGCCGTGAAGAGTAACAATGTTCGAACAATTTGCTGTGTTGAATCATAGTTATTAAAACAAATTGAACATAATTGCCAACATTAACAGTAGAGAGAAATGACCATTGAACTGCTGTTAGTGGGGACATGCCAAACTCCAGTATCAAAAACCTTTGGTTGTAGGGCATGTACAATGCGCAGACTGCTCCAGCGTTACAATCAGACATTCCGAACACGACAAGCTACGAAGCAGACCTGCACTTGCCCTTTTGTTAACTACTAGTGTTCCACCCTGATAAATCAGGTTGTAATGAGCGCAAATAGTGCGACTATTGCGACAACGAGAATGTAATCGGGTTCTTATTTGTTCTGAAGAAAGTCTGTTCATGGTCAACCTCTACCATACTGACAGGCGGGAACATGTTTTTTGTAGAAAGCGAGAATGATTTGTTTATCAATTGTTAATCAATGGAATCTCATATATTTACGTCACCAGAGTAGGCGGGTGGTAGCGCAGTGGTAGAACGTTGGACGTGATGTCTGTAGAGTGGCAATGCAGTTATCATCCTTGGTATTAACAGTACCAGCCGGTGCTCGCAGGTTTACTGCAACATCCAGCGCTACGGATGTTGCGGGTTTCCTCCTGCCCTAAACTGACAAGTCGTCATATAAGTGAAAGAATAATGAAAGCGACTCTAAACCCCAATTTAAAAAAAAGAAAGAAAATTAAGAAAAACGTTACCAGCAATATTGACGTCATAGATGCGGCGCAGTCATCACGTGCTGATGATAGTCAACAAAAGGGTTCTTTTGTAGAATCAATGCTATACGGGGCACGAACCATAGAAATAAAAGAAAAAAACACACAATGTAAACTGTTGGTAACATTTGAGCATAATCACCAGTCAAGTGAAAAACAATAGTTGACTATGCCCCCGTGTTCCTGTCTATGATATTGGCACTGGTTTCTGATATAATATTGATACTTTTACTTGTTTCATGTCATGCTATGCTCAACTGTAGATATGTTTTCACTTAATCAGATATACTTTCAAACAATAAAATTGCGCTTATAGTTTGTATGTTATCCTGCCCTAAGCGTACTTTCACAATGTTATATGTTATCTTGCATGGGTTCTATTGGCAATGCTGTAGGTGTGAAATCAATTACTTTTCTAAAAAAATCGTTGTATGCAAATTACGCATTGGATTTTCTTTTTTTGGTAATGTTCCGTGTATTTTTCATGGTACACATCAAGGAACTTCCTCGTCGTTAGTGACATCGGTTCGACACTTTCTCTGTTTTTGTCTTCCTGAAATTCGTAGTCCTAAAGGGAAGTATTAGTTGAAGCGGAATAGCCCGGAAGGAATCCGTCGTTTTGCTCCCCCGTGTGCGAAATGTTACACGATCTTTTTTGTTGTGATATTGTTACGACTAAATAGAATTATAAAAGCCGGAAAGCAAAACATTAGCAATGTATCATTATCATCTCCGTGTATTTAGAGTATGTTGACATCTATTGATGGGCCAAGACAGATGCTACAAATACATAATAATGTGCGTATTTATATTCCGCCAAATCCATGCTCGAAAGCTTGTTCACAGTACTACGTCAATGTTAATATTGTCCCCCATTTTAGGAAGTTACGTTTCACACTTGTTCGTTCGTTTGATATCCGCGAAACTATAGATACATTGGTTACTGCTATTAACACTTACACCAGCAGTAGAATCAATTCGTATACTTTTGCTAATACTAAAACATACCTTCAATAACAATATTCCTACTGTAAAATCAATAAAATATAACAATATACACGTAGAAGCTAATTGTCTTATAAATTCACCATAGTATGGTATAGACCGATGGAAAACGTACCAACTCACCTGTACTTCCGTGTCCATGAAGCAGAGCACTAGAGTTATTGCTTACCCCTCCCCCCCCTTCCTTATAAGCTTAATTATATAGTGCCTATATTCGTACCTTTGATGTTGACTTTTAACTTTTGTAGTGACTATAAGATAATAACAATATTCCTATAGTGATTTATTGAAGGGTCGATAGAATAGTCGATACTAATCTTACCAGTACTACAATTCTAAGCTAATGTTATCTAATAGTGCGTGTATTTTGGAAGCTGGTCAATACCTCTAGTGTTATACGTGAACTGTTCGAGGACAACGAAGCAGTCTTACGCCAAGCACAAGACTCAGGGCACTGTTTTTTCCCGTGGCGAGGTGGAGACGGTCTACCAGTGGGCGGGGCTATGGCACTCACTAATAGAAATGGCATATATATCCGTGTGTTATCTGTATTGAAACTCAGCCCCTGCACATCGGTTTTCAACAACTAGTCCGGCTGACTTCATTGTATTCTAGAAGACTGTTACTCATTGTATTCCTCGTCGCTGCGACCACATCAGTCACATCAGTCACATCAGTCACAGCAGTCACAGCAGTCACAGCAGGACTAACAATTGATGTTCATTTCATAGACAGGTAAATATAAACAAGAAATGTTTGCTCATATTGTTATTTCAATCATAGTTAAGCTTCAGGTTAGGAATTCTCAAGTATCAGCTAATACTAATAAATGTATAGGAAAGTACTATCTTAATGATAAAAGCTTCCGGGGGTATGCATGCTGTGGTGCAATAATAATACACGAGGACAGATTTATCTTGTGCCTAACGTAACGGCAATTTGAAGTTCTTTGATCTTACAAAGTTTCAATTGTAATACTCGTGCTCTTTAAAATCAATAATCAATATTGTTTACCCTTATAATCACCAGACATATTAATTTGTTTCCTAATAATATCATAATGCATACATACTATATAAAGTTGAGATTGGAATTTCATTGTATCAATGGCTATAGCGTTATTGACTATTGGCCTTTAAGCACATCTATAGTCTTATTAGTTTTGTTGATAATTGTTATTGTCATTACCTATTTCTATTTCTTATTGTGCCTTCTTCATATAAGTCAACATTTAACTTCATAAAGCTGATATTCCATCTGTCTGACCACCACCACCGGTCAGTCTACACATTCGGTGCATTTGCTATACAATGAGTGATCGCTATGGGATGGGGAATACGTCTAGTCATAAATGTTGCCTATTGACAGCCTCTCTGTTTTGCACTGATCGCTTCAAGAACCGATTTTAAAGAGCCACATGCGGTTCCGCAAGATTGATAGCAAACGCACCAGACTGATGGAATTACTTGTTGATAAGTACAGCCGGTATGGTTAAACTGCATAGAAGACCTTTGAAGGATAGCAACCGGACAATTGGACTCTTAGCCTGAGCGGTGTTTTACTGACAGTATAATCAGTCGTATTACGTATTACCTATGGAATTCTGTGATGTTAAGTAATGTCTTATAGTCATCTAGATCCACTTTATCTTAGAACATATTAAATAAAACAGTCTTAGTATTTACGCATAGGTGGCGGTATTGTTACATGCATTAAACTATACCACGATGGCATTTATTTATGCATACACGATCACATCCGTTTATTGGGTGATACTATGACAAGTAGATACTGGTTAAGATTCATTTGGGCCACTAATATATCAAACCCGGATTTCTCGCAAAATTAAGAACTAAAAACTTTGTAACTGAGTGTTTTTCCTGAGGTGCAGTTTTCAGTTAGCAATTTCTTTTTCGAGAAATGCACACAGTAAACATTCAGATTAGAGTATTTTGTTATTGTCTTAAGTTTGTTTCGAGAAATTTGGCACAGACTTCGATTGTCGGCAGATACCTGGCTAACGAACAATAAATGATGTAAGATACGCAGTATGCAAAGTCGTCCTTCATGAACTGAAGCATCTAGGAAACCCAAGAGCTCATCAGTCAGTAAAACCGTCCCAGGGGCGTACTGGATATAAGGGCAATTTCATCCTGGAACCCCAAGATTATATTCCGACTAGTTAATACACTGCCCTACTGACTCTGGGATAACTTCCTTCTCCCCGGGCATTGGTTCCACTATATATTATTTGACAATTCATACCATTTTATTCCAAGAAGTATGTCTGGTGTGTAGTTATTGGTAGAACTGAGACTAATCCATTTAGAACTAAGGTTATCATTAGAAACTGAATCAAATAGTATTAATACACTATACAGGGAGTATTGGACGGCCAGTATTCAGTTACTCCTGTTTGAAAATGGAAAATAGCCTAATTATTAGTAATAGTTCAAAACACTCACTTAAAGATGTATCCATAGCGTCGCCATTCAAACCGTTCGAGTAAAATAAAGCAGTTATTAATTCGAAAGACATACATAATTTCTATTGTCGTGATACAGGTTATTAATATTCTAATGGTATTGCCTATTGTTGGATATTGTTCCCTTGTACAAAAACACGGAAAATATGCCATACATATAAAACATTTGTTGACCATTGCCGTATATTATGGTTCTTAATAACATAATCAATTATTATTATTTTCTTAATACTATGGAATACAAGGAACGCTTCCGTATGAGCATGGTAATAGAGGTTAACTCTCGGTCATTGACATAGAGTCTCCCGTGTGTGTTCAATGCCTAGGTCAGTATAGCGCAGAAAAGCCATCTTCTGTGTCTGTATGCAGAACCAGATCAATGGTTACAACGTACTTGAGACACACTAATGAACATACTTTAGACACACTATTGAACACGCCTCAATGCAACGTGTATCAGACATAGTATATCAATCTCGTATTCACATTCCATGTCAATAGGTATTATATAGTAAAGAGCTTAGCGTATCTCAGATCAATATTAATCTGAGTAATTGCCCCCACAGCGAACATCTATGGATGCAATCTGAGATATGTTGTCGGTTCCCTAATATGACATGAACGCCTGTGTTTACAGTACATTCACCTGCCCATAACGAAATCAGCCGCAGCTGAATTACTGCGATCATTACCCTGGTATGTTTACTAATACATATGTATTTGGTGAACTAAATGATAAATGATGTTGTTATGGAAAAACAAGGATTCAAATGAGAAAAGGTTGATATTATCCTCTAAAGACATATAAATAAGGAAGCGATGGCCATTGTTTCAGGGGATATGTTAACGTTATCATAATTTACTTCAGTATTTATAAATACTAGTACGTTCCATCTTCTATTGCCAGGCTCTGCCAGATCTACTGGTATCCGGAATGGACCAGCAACAAGAATACAACTCTTACAAACATCTTCTGGAATCCGAGAACCTCTCGGCATTCTTGGAGAAACCATACAACTTCACAGGAGCCGGCGACATCCTTCACGACTTCGCGGGCACCTTCTACACTCACATGAGGTACCGGACTGTGATACTGCTGACGTTGTATGCTCCGATCTTCCTTGTGGGCCTCATCGGAAACATCCTCATCATCTGCACCGTCGCGTCAGAGCGGAACGTGAAGAAGGCCAAGAACTTCTACCTTCTGAACCTGGCGGCGGCAGACATAATGGTAACGCTGTTCTGTATGCCCATGGCCGTGGCCACCATCATCTACAGGTTGTGGATATACGGGGCGTTCCTCTGCAAAGCCATAGTGTTTGTACAAGGTGAGTTCATGTTATGTTCTCCTTCGTAGCCGGGCACCTAGAAGGTAATAATGCGCTGTACATAATCTCCAATAGGGGCGTAGCTAATATTAGGCCACAAGTCCCGTGACTAGATACGTTTGCTTTTAGAGAGAAAATTCGTGATTGTGATCCCCTAGTAACATGTGTGCCCGGCCTTAGTGCTACTCCTAGCCCTTAGTAACATGTGTGCCCAGCCTTAGTGCCACTCCTAGCCCTTAGTAACATGTGTGCCCGGCCTTAGTGCCACTTCTAGTCCTTAGTAACATGTGCGCCCGGCCTTAGTGTCACTTCTAGTCCTTAGTAACATGTGTGCTCGGCCTTAATGCCACTCCTAGCCCTTAGTAATAGTGCCACTTCTAGTCCTTAGTAACATGTGTGCCCGGCCTTAGTGCCACTTCTGGTCCTTAGTAACATGTGTGCTCGGCCTTAATGCCACTCCTAGCCCTTAGTAACATGTGCGCCCGGCCTTAGTGCCACTTCTAGTCCTTAGTAACACGTGTGCCCGGCCTTAATGCCACTCCTAGCCCTTAGTAACATGTGTGCCCGGCCTTAGTGCCACTTCTAGTCCTTAGTAACATGTGTGCCCAGCCTTAGTGCCACTCCTAGCCCTTAGTAACACGTGTGCCCGGCCTTAATGCCACTCCTAGCTACGTTCCTGTCCAGCAACATAAATAGTGTCCGAATTGATAGATAAAGTGAAATTATCATATTCTTGTGACCAAAATGCAGGAAGTAGGATTTGGCACTGTCCTTACCTTACTGTAACTTGGGAATATACTAAGAAACATCACTACTAAAACACGTCATAAACTAAATGATTCAGACATACTTGATTTATGCTATTCCTAAAGAATCTCAATTAATTCTTACGTCATAACTTCAATTTCAGGTTTCGCCGTATCCAACAGTATTTTCACCTTGACTGCAATGAGCATCGACAGATATATTGCCATTCAACATCCGGTTACAGCCCACAGAGTTACTTCCCCTGGACAAGCTCTCGTCATCATCCTCATAATATGTTTTGTTTCTGCAATTTTCATGGGACCATTTCTTTACGTTCGGAAAATAGACACGCTGGAGTTACCGGAAATGAAGGTAATGGAGTTCTGTATCGAGGACTGGCCACAGGATTATGATAGACAGGCATTCGGAGTGTTCATGATGTTCATGATATACATACTTCCTGGCGCAACCCTGGCTATCTGCTACGCCCACATCGGAAAGACGCTTTGCACTAACGACATATGTAGAGAAAGTTCCGACAGCAGTACGAAAAGATTGTTCTCCCGGAAGCGTGCAGCGCGCATGCTCATCATCCTCGTCGTGATCTTCATGATCTGCTGGCTCCCGTACAACATCACGTCTCTCAACATTGACATCGCCGAAGACAGTGAACCCGTGAAGCTACTTCCGTTCACCTTGTGGCTTGGGCATGCGCACAGTGCTGTGAATCCCGTGATGTACTGGCTGCTGAATCGACGGTTCCGTGACAGAGTGAAGGGGATGATGCAGTACATCAGAAGAAGCAATATGTTCCTAAGCTCTCCTACGCCGGACTATGTCTAAAATATGGCATTTCAATGCAGACAATAATATTGGACTACTCGAAATTATTAAAAGAAAATTCAAGAGTGTGTTAAAAGGATGCATATGTGAAACAATAGCTGTTGGAAGAGTGACATCCATTGTTGTGTACAACGAATGTCCTTAGTATATGATGTAGATTTGGGAACTACCGAAAGACATTGCAACCTTGTTCCTTTAAAACTATATCTGTAGCATCAACAGAAAACGCCGGTTTGTGAGTTAATTATCATAACATTTCTCGTCATATGACATTTGGGTCCAAAGATTAGTGTTGCTCTCTTCAATATGACTAGGAAGGGCGACGTCATAAGTAACTTTACTATGACCGTTCCTTGAATGGATTTCATTGCGTCAATGGAAGAGTATTTATTTATTCTTGTAGATACTATTTCTTACATCAATGAGGATGTCTTGGCAAGTCGCCAGTGAGAACTCAGTATTAACATTGTATTTATACCACTGACATTCACTTGTGATGGAATAAATACTACCATAAATATAATGCTCAGAGTTGGAGCAAACACGTCCTTGACGAAGAAATTGCATTGAAAGATGTTCTTCTGTATTAAACTGTTATATTTGCAAGAATACTCAAGATAAGATGATGGCATATTTATGAAAAACATATGTAAATAATTATGTTGACTATGTCCCCGACGTATATGTATATGTTTTCGTTGTACTTATGATTTAATCCCATGATTTAATGTTCGTTTAGCACTTCCCATGATGTAGCTATGCTTTGTGTATAATATACTAGCATCAGAGAACTCTCCCGGTGAAAGCGATAACACAGTCTTCATAATATTCTTTATTATCAACTACAACTATAACAGGCCATTATCTTATTTCATACATGTATAGATTATTAACCGAGTGTCTTTAGATATCGTCTATATTCTGCATATAGGGACATTCTTTCTAATACATAGAGATTATCTCTAAATGCAGGATATAGACGATATCTAAAGACACGAGGTTAATAAGCTCTCTATCATCTAATGTTAAGCTTAAATACTTCTTTATAGTAGAAAATATCAAAGTGTGAATCGACATTTTAAAGTTAAGCGTAGGAATACATACAGGTCAGTAAATTGTAAACCGCTTCACGAATTGATAAATACATCAAAGTAAAAGAAACAACCTAAAGAACAATTCTTATTGCAAAATTGTAAACATATTATAAACGCCGTCGACTAGCACATATAGTTTCCAATTATAATTGTCATCTTGTTTACTATTTCCATATAGTAGCATATATAAATAGTATTATGACGTCAGACTTAATGACGTCAGACGTAATGACGTCACGTACGGTCAAAATTCCCTAATTTGCATAGTTATGAGTCAGGCAAGTAGTATGATACACTTCTTGTTTTCATACACTTACTTGAATTGCATTCTTATTACTGGCTATTTCAAGGTAATTTGGTAAAATATAAACACATACTATGCTATTTTACATGTTTGTACATAATATATGGCAACATTAGGAATATATTTGAGAAAATAACGGCTAAAACAGCGTAAATAATGTCCATATTCAATTTTCCATTTAGATGATATAATTAGAATATGTGAATACCTCAATGAAGATCATTAAAGAAATACATAATACATAAAGTTTATCTCAATAACTCATTTATAGAACCACTAACTGAGACACATTTCGAATACAATTGTATTACTAAAACCAGACGGAGTCCATAATACGATGAGATATTCGGGGCTTCATTATACATGTCTGATGACGACCTGCTAATCAGCACTCTGGTCGATATGTCGCGGGTATCTCAATTAGTTTCGTGGGTTTCTCAATTGCTGTAAGTCCCTCTTGTACGGCAGCTGTACTGTACGTCCTACTACTGTCCGTGTAGTGGTGTCCGTCTTGTGTGTATGTGTATACATTTGTTCACCAAGTGAGCACGTTACCTATTGCCACATGGATTCCTACTGTAGACTATTACAGGTAGTAGATAAATCGGTCTGAAAAGAACAGCTACGTCATACATTCTGACGTAACTACCACCTACTAGTAGTCGATATATTATCATTATATATTTCAATTGATGTAGTTATTTAATAGTAACCGACTTTATTGATGATGACACGTATGTACATTTCCAATTTTAGTATGTCCTAAACGAGACAATTTTAGATATACAACTCGAAGTTAATTAGTTTCTCCGGAAACTCGGAGGACAGACGACAGAATAGCCTCGTACAAGGAAGTAACGGTAATTCTCGACATCCGAGACATTGTCACGTATTAGCATCGAACCACATTCTTATTATAGCGTAGGCATAACACAAATACATTATGAATAACAACAGACTGTTTATAAACACCTGGGAAAGTCGTCAATTGAAATTACCGTGCCTTGTGACGTAGAGTGATAACACAAGTGTATGTACACGGATAGCCATTATACTAAGCTCAGTAATTAGTTCCCTGAAAACAAGCCGCCCGTCCTTGACTATACTTGTTAACGTAATATCGCCTTTTCTTTCAAACATAGTGCGTATATATCCTTAACTATGTCTGAAAAATAACGATCTCAATGTAATAAACATGACATGTACTGTATATATGAATCCTCCATTTAAATGTTGTCAAGCCAATTATAAAATTTTCACATCTTATAAATTTTCCACTTATCCTACGTTGTATGCTATCCAGAATTGATGACCGGTGGCAAATATATAGAATATATGGGATTCGTGGTGAATTGCATGCCTTAATTTCAAACCATGCTAATATTCACTGATGGTCATGTGTGTAGTCTATAACCGGTGTGTGTTTTTGTCATAAACTATATCGGGTAATACCAAACTATCGTTTTACGTTATAGGCTTCCAATATGTTCGTGTAGTATCATAGTATAATACGGCATCAACGATAAGGCGAACATAAACACCGCCGTATCCCGAGGTGTCGGAAGTTGTCTGTGATGCTTGATACCTTTTCATTGTTGTGAAAGCTGAATTTGTACCATTGTGATAAATAAAATATTACTGACGACGACGATGGAGTCAATACTGTTTTGGATGAAGGGAACTCATGAGAAGTAATTCCCGAACATTTCAACACTGTCGATTCTGGGACTGGTGGCACCAAACACGGCCAAGGACATACTGCCAATATATATATATATAGGGTGGTAGCGCAGTGGTAGAACAGTTGGACTTCGGAGCCAAGGGTTCCAGGTTCAAATCCCGCCCCGGGGTGCCCCGCATCAATGTTCGTGAAAGTTACCTTTCTGACGCGATATGGATAGGATGCGATGTCTGTAGAGTGGCAATGCAGTTATCATCCTTGGTCTTG
>JAUTBT010000775.1:0-11046 GCA_032361225.1 Lepetodrilus schrolli | reverse complement strand
AGCAGTTAGGGCCTAAATCAAGGTTTACGTGTGCATGATGAAAGAGTTGAACCAGCAGTTAGGGCCTAAATCAAGGTTTACGTGTGCATGATGAAAGAGTTGAACCAGCAGTTAGGGCCTAAATCAAGGTATACGTCATTTCAGGCTATAGTAAAATCATGGCGTACGCCCTGATTTAAGGCTGGACTACAGTACGACCCTTTCAAGAAATGCAGACCAGGCTGTGAAATGGATGTAGACTCGATCCTTTAGATTTGTAGTATAACAATCACGCTAAATAGTGCTATGCAACCCCAGGCCCTTAAATATATTACCACTGTGCCACCAAACCACAGGCCCTTTAATATATTACCACTGGGCCACCAAACCCCAGCCCCTTTAATAAACGGATTAGATTATCAAGAGATTGTTAGTTGATTATTACAATGATAGATGGATCGACTGTCTGTATTATTATATCATTAACCTCTTGGAGTGTTGAACCCGAAAAATAATCGCCTTTAACGATATTGGGCAGATTTTGAGGTATTACCTATTCGTTCCATTATGCATAAACCCGCCTAATCTTCGATTGTGTTATATTCAAAATCATGATTGGGTCGTGCTTCAACGCACAATACAGGTAAAGACCTATTGACAGAATGGAATATAACCTACTTGAATAACCACCCATGCATACCACCCTGCCATAAATTAATTCATGTATTAAATATAATCCAACCTTCTGAAGAGTTGCCAAAAAAATATTGAAAGCTCATAAATATTCAAGTATGTATGCGACATGGGATTATTTATTCTCCAGGAATTTATTTATTTAATTTTATTTTTTAAATAGGAAATATAATTGATTTTTATATTTGATTTTTTTTATTTGAAATTTCAAAACAGAAATATTCCATAATAATTTCATTTTCTGTTGTCTTTGAAGTTATCTAAATTATGGAATTCCATTTGATAACAGTAATAATGACGATTTAATTAACAAAATAAACACATGTGATTGCACTACTGCTTGCTTAAGGCAAATAATACAATTGGTCAATAACACATGAATTGAATTATTGTATTATGCAGTGTATACCGTAATGCTAAGGTATTTTCCATTTGTAAATAAAATTCTTAATTTCTTGTCACATCCAAAAACATAATAGAACATATACTGCCACTAGTTGCACATACATAGTTCTACATAAATATTTATTTTATTTTAAAAACAACAAAAATTAATTAGATTTTTGTATATTTATTACATTATAGAATTATTATTTTTTCATTATTAATTATAAGATTTTTATACATGCATTTATGTGTTATTGTATACTCAACACAATTAATTAAGGACTGGCAGATATATTGTGGGGAAGCTTTTTAACAAATTTGGAACTCGCCTTGGTTGAACCTGGTGCCATTCTTCTTTGTATATATTTCTGGAAGTTCTTGAAGAGTACCTGGATCATGTAGACGTTTGGACATTTTTTTCGTTGTTAAAAATATATAAAGCAAACTTTATATGTCCAAAAAGGCTCCTGGCCCTTAATTAATTTTGTTGAGTATATATTATATAATTTATTTACATTAATTGGCTGTTAATATAATGTATTTGATAATTATACTTTGTTGCTAGATTTCTTTTTGACATGTAGATAATTTATCTAATCTACACATACTGAAATCTAAGATTAAGAAGTAATCTCAATACAAAGAATGTTTCAGTCAGAGGAAATGCAATGGAATTCGTTTCTATGGATGTACATTTCCGTCATAAGTATGCGCCACAATGTCAGAGACTGATGATACTGTCTGTGACCGATCACTGTGGTTTGTTATTGATCTATAGATTGGCACAGAATCAATCAGATCATACAACTTATTTTCGTCATACCCTCAGATGGCTCAATGATCAATATAGGCTAGGAAATGGCTTATAGGAGATTACTGGAATGTGGTGAGATTACTGACATGTGCTTAGATTACTTGTATGTAGTGAGATTAGGTATATGCAATACGGTAGAGGGATTGAACAATATATCTCAATCTCTATCAACGATATTTTATTGGTATGTCCCCCTTGATTCTTCACCCCCCCAAAATCCTCGCCTGTCATCAATTTCCACCCTAAAGCATAATTTCACAAGGGAAGAAATGAATATTAGCCCTTTAATGGTATTCTTGTGATACCTTTTGTGAATAATTGTTATTTCAATCTATTTTGGGCTAGTAGGTAGAAATTGAATGATCAAAGATTGATAAACATTGGGTTGGGAATAATACTCGGCCTGTTTGTGAGTAATAAAAATGTTCTTATTAGAATATGTGCAGAAATGTTTCCATACCCTATAAGTTGATAAAACATGTTTATGGCCAGGTAGTGAGAATGCATTTATTTCTAATTTCATAGTATATATTGAGGCATTATCACAATATTTCTTTTTTTTTTTGCATTGGGGTTTAGAGTCGCTTTCAAGATTCTTTCAATTACATCATATACTTTCAATATTGTGTAAGAAAGGAAACAATGATGCTGGGCTCCAGGGACGGGATTTGAACTCGGGACCTTTGGCTCCAAAGTCCACACGTTCTACCACTGTGCTACCACACGCCCCGCATTATCGCTACATGTACCCAACAATACTCAATAAACATGACCAATGTGTGTATATGTATAAATATGTGTGTGTGTGTGTGAGTCTGTGTGTGTGTGTGTGTTTGTGTGTGTGTGGGTGGGGGGGGGAGGGTAAATATATGTGTGTGTGTGTGTCTCTGTGTGTGTGTGTGTGTCTGTGTGTATGAGTGTGTGCATTAGTGAGTATATATGTGTGTGTTGTATGTGTGTGTGTGTGTTTGTGTGTATGAGTGTGTGCATTAGTGAGTATCTATGTGTGTGTGTGTGTGTGTGTGTGTGTTGTGTGTGTGTGTTGTGTGTGTTGTATGTGTGTGTGTGTGTTGTGTGTGTGAGTAGATAATACTATGTGTGTTGTCTGTGTGTAATTATGTATGTGTGTTGTATTTGCTGTGTGTGTGTGTGTGTGTGTGTGTGTGTGTGTGTGTGTGTGTGCGTTATCTTGGCAAATTTCCATACAAAAGAGACCTGGTTTGAACATTTGGTTCCAAAGTAAGCCTGACATGGGTTCACTGTGCTGGCACCTGCCCCCATTAAAAACATATCTAATTGTGATAGTTTAGTATGCTGAATCTAAACTGATTGCACATGCTATAATTAAACGAAGGACAGGTAAAAGTTTGACTATGAACATATTGACACACCAGATGTGCTTCTATACAGCTGTTCTAGGAAAATATGGTTTTGTACAAATAGTAATAATCCATATAATAATAGAATCAACTTGCAAACATGTGGCAATAACAACACTGAGTCAACTCAACGGTGCTGTATAGTGTAGCAGGATTTAAAGCTACCGTTACTGTATGAGTGAGTGATTATGGAGTTTAACGTCGCTGCCGGTACCTGTATGTTAAGTAGCCTAATTTACTTTCCTTTATACCAGATTGCCAATCTAATGAACACCATAACACATTAAACTGACCTGAAAGTGAATTGTGGGTATGTGAGATGCACACTTACCTTGTGTATGTCTTAAAGCACACGTACCGACGTCATGATATTCTACACACTACAACGACGTCGAACAGTAACATCAACAACAACAACGAATGACTTCCTAGGTTTCGTGTGCCCTAGCCATGTTGAATATAGACACCGAACACATGAGCCTGGTGGACTCTCTCGCACCTTGCGCGTTTCATTGGTTGCTATGAACGCTCACCAGACGACGACAGGTAATGCTCGCCTTGTCCCACAACCAGCTGGTAAATCACGGGCGAGTTCAAAGAAGCAGGGCTTCAATTATGTTTGCGCTGCGCATTTATTGTTTTCAATAGACGGAAACTTGTATTAGAGAGCTCTATATATCTCACCATTCATTTTTACCATCAATTTCACGGTGTGCATCAGTGATTATATGTAATGGGTTTATCGACAGTCCATATCTCAGAGGCCCATATAAGTTAAATCCGGTCTGTAAAGAACAGGTGGGATATTTTGCCTGGCCATCGGAGCGAACACTGACATATTATTGATTAAACAATCACAAAACGTTGAGTAAACAAGCTATGTAGCTGTGCTGAATATACCGCCATCTATTATTTGAAAATAATGTCATATTATCGTCATCATCATCATCATCATCATCATCATCATCATGATGACATTAATATTAGAAACCTCCGAACTGTGCTCATAAAAGTTGTATACATTAAAAGCATAAAATCAGATTAAGTTGTACCATATGGCTGTATATCACCATTCATTACACACTCGAACTCACACACATATACCCCCCCCCCCTCCTAACATACATACATATGCTGTGGCACGTATACATATGTAGGCATATATCGGTTAATAATTTGCATGTGGTAAATGGTAGTATCCAAGTTAAGACAGCTTCACAATCGTGCATGTTTAAAGGTGGTATAATCGCTTGTCTGAAATAGAACAGACGGAAAATGAGCTGTCTTTAATGGGACACACGGCATGATCAATTACGACCATTTGTAAAGATTAGAATACGGCAGATTAAGGGTGATAAAGATGTGCGAAGAGAAGGCTATTTTATTACTCCCATTTGCTACTGACTCAACGAAGATATTAGGTACTTTAACGGACAGGCTGAATCCTAGTAGCCTGTTTGTATCAGTTTTCAACCAGTGACTACTGTATTTTTATTTTATTTTTATAGTTAATAATTTGCTCCTTCTCGCAAATAGCAACTTCAAACGTGTGGGGTGTTTCTAGTGCAGTTAAATATTTTTTTCTTCAAAATTACAAACATAACAATGAATGTGCTTCAGGCTTACAAAATGTAAGGTTATGTACCTCAAATATATATGTAGGCCTACCTTCAATTTACGAAATGTAATTTGGTTTTGTACTTCAAACTTATAGGTATAATATATACATGTATAGGTCCCATGCCTTTTATGAACATTGTCATATGTTGATCTTTAGCGAGTTTATGTTCAGTCGTAATGTACAGATATTTGTTTACGGTTAATAATAATAACAATAATAATAATATTACTAATGGCTACTTATAATGCGCAAAATCAACCCACTAAGGCAATCTCAAAGAACCACATTATTATCCACGGTCAATGGATCGATCAGTATACACTCTGTTCCTTCTCAACTACCTGGTGAGTATACAACCCAAGGTGTCGTTTCCAGCGCTACAAGCCTACCATTCGCATGAAATGACATCCTACGGACACTCAATCCCTGCTTAGTGAACAGCAGAGATTGGGTATGGATATGGTCGTGTGTGTGTGTGTGTGTGTGTGTGTGCGTGTGTGTGTGTGTGCGTCTTTTACTGCTTTGACAGTCGCCTTCCAGGTTAGCTGATTTCGGCACGTGTCTCACAGCATGGAGCTGGAGAGCGATGAATATTATTGCCTGCTTGTTTTAGTTTGTATTTCCACCAGTCTTTATAGTGCTAGCACACTTGAAATACCACATGCCTCAGTTGAACATGGGTATCCCACTCAGAGATTGGGTATGGATATGGTCGGAGGAAAACCCCATGCAACTGCTGTGGAAATTCCTGAAATACCTGCAATGAGCGACAGCTATGTAGTGTTGAGCGACAGCTATGTAGTGTTGAGCGACAGCTATGTAGTGTTGTCGAAGCAGAGTGGTTACTGTTGATGAAGACATTGAATTACTCATCGGTTCCACGATTTTGCATACTCTTAGATAATGTATCGAAAATGCTGCAACGACAGAACCGCTGAAAGCTTTCAAAAACAAGTAAAACATTAAGGTATTGTTCCGGTGTGTGTGTGTGTGTGTGTGTGTGTGTGTGTGTGTGTGTGTGTGTGTGTGTGTGCAGCGATGAATATTACTGTCTGCTTGTATTAGTTTGGATTTCCACCAGTCTTTATAGTGCTAGCAGACTTGAAATACCACATGTCGCATTTGAACATGGGTATCCCACTCAGACACTTGGTGCCGACTCTGAGCCGACCAGCCGTTGCTGTATACTTCCCTTTTAATGCTGAGCGCCAAGCAGGGGGGGACAACAACTACCATCATTTAACGTCATGTGGTATGACGTGACCGGGGATCGAACCCACGACCTTCCGCACTCCGGGCCGACGCTCTAACCATCACGCCACGTCTTGTTCAGGACGCATCGTTTCTAATTATCGGTCCGCTATTATACTCGTTAGACTCCGAGTTCTACCCTTACCTGGGGAGGGAACTCGGATAACATACGGGAATGTGACCCTAACACTAACCCTGATATCCTAAAGCAAAGTGGAAGTAGCCCAAGGTGGGACGATTGGGTGTATATAGGCCAATTCCAGATAGACACTATTCCAAAGAAGCGCACTCACAATCCTCTCAACGTGAATGCATATTTAATTTATTTTAATTTTATTATTAGTCGCAATAATAACTTGATTTATATCCAATTAATTAGACCAGTCAGTTCTTTTAAATCTATTATCCCGGCATTTACGAATCTGGTACGGAAGGGGGCGAGCATTACCGTTCAAAGAAACGAAATCGGGACTGAATGAAATTAATTAATTATTTAAAAAAAATAAGTTCCATGTTTATACAATATTCAAAGTACAATGACTTTTAACTACTTCACATTTTTTTCTATACAACATTGGCTATTCACTTTTACAATATACTAATATTCAATAAAGAATAACAATATGCCGATAACCTGTATATAAATGCCAGTACTAAAATACGGCATCTTTCCGTTGCCTGGGCTCTCCTGTACGAACCGGCAACCCTTGTACCTTAGCCATAGACTACACCATTGCTAAGTTAAAATTATATCGTTTCGTACAGGAGAGCCCTGATCTAATCAATAATGGATATAATAGCTGTATAAGGCGACCGTTAAAGGCATACAATCACGGGTTTGCTTACATATTTCATGGTCAAACATATTTTTACATGCAAGTATGTACATTTAAAGTATATTGGGTAACCAGCTGTTTCTGCACATCCCACTGGTTTTCATTATTATTATTTTAAAATATTTATAGTATATATAGCTTTATTGGTACCAGTGGTCGTGACAAGCTTTTTTGACACACCCCAGTCTATTAGACTATTGAATAATGAGATATTACAGTACATTACCAACTGATTATTCGGGTTTTACCGGAAATGAAATTTTACCTATCCTACAACGCTGAGAAGATATTTGGAGATACAAAGGCGATTACATGTATGCTAAGAGCATGTACTTTGCATTTTCAACTCCAATTCGGTCCAAAACGATAACTTAATTTGTGATTGTATGCCTTTAAGAAGATAGACGTGACAGTAGTTGTCGTTGTTAGATGAAGTATAATGGTGCATTTAAACTCTAACAACTTTAGCCTATCATGATGCTTATATATACATGTACATACAACATGTACAAGAAAATAATTATGTCGCGCCAAATCTTCCGCGAAATAGTTCCATGCAGACATGGCCTAGTGTACTTAGTATTGCTACGGTTATTAGACACACTGTTTGCCCCATTGAAGTATGCACTGGGAGTGGCGCTCAGTATGTATAGTTCTCTGCATGTGCTTTTTCATGGAATGACAATATGTATACGGACACTTATTTATAGGTTATATATATCATGCGAACTCGTCATGCTATTACGATTTTCTGTCTTTTTATTAACGCTGCGTTAAAAATGCAATCATTAAGGAGATTTTCTGGGCGCAGTTTAGTCCAATGTACATTGCAATTTTTGTTAGTTTATTCAAAGTAGTTATTATCTGAAACGAACCAAGATTTGCAGTGCAATTAATTTGGCTGCGATGCACAGATTCTCGATGGGAACTAGTAACGGATGGGTTTGAGAAATAAGTATAATTTATGTAGACGAATAAACACAGGGGATTTTACACGGAATGATAATATGAACATTTTCTTGAGCAGTCTGAGTTAAATTGTCAATATTGATCAGTGAAAACCATGCATGTCTCGTACGTTCCTGGGAATCTTCTTTTGGTAGTACTCAATGTCCCTTTTGAGAAGATCTATATCCGCTTTGTACGTATATCTTTTCAACGGTGTCCCTTCATAGTTGACCAAGAACTTTTCGAAATTCCACCCAATGTCATAACGCTTGACAGGTGTCCAAACCACCTGTTTCTCGCGCGTCATGATGACGTCATCGTCGTTATCGGGTCTCGGCAACTTTGACTTGAGGTATTCGAAGACTGGGCTCGCTCTAAGGCCGTTGACATCGCATTTCCCGAGGACTTTGAAGCGGGGTTCGAACTTGCTCCCAGGACGAACGTGACGCATAATGGACAGGATTTCATCGTTCAGGTATGGTTCCGAGTTGTCGAACTGATTACACGGAAAGGCGAATATTTTCAAGCCCTTGGACTCATAGCATGACAACAGTTCGTTCAGCTGCAACATAACCAATACAATGTTAGCATACTTGTAATTCATAATTTCATTCTATGATTTGTTTTTAAATTGGAGCTTAGAGCCGCTTTTATGAATCTTTCACATATCACGGCTTGTCAATATAGGGCAAGTTCCTCTTGCCTACCCTACCCGCAATATCCGTAAGCTACTGTTTATATTGGTATATATGGTGAAGCTTCCCCATAACAAGGAGCGGATTTATTAAGTTGGACAACATTTTTTTCCAATCCTTTTTTGACGAATAAAATATATTTAATTCTCTCCATGCTGGAGGCAACCCGAGATGCCCTAAAGAACAGTGCCTGTGCTGAATCCAGCAGGGATAGGGTTAAATCAAAGAATAGCTCATGGTCAGTAGGGAAGGCTAGAAGAATCTCTAGCTACTGTCGGACATGAATAAATAACATTTATGTAGACACATTAAATCATGTATTTATATACCAAGTAAAAATTCGTAAGATCAATAACTATTTCAACTAAATGTGATTGTATTCTTTTAAACCGAATATTATTGAAGCATATTAATGGTGCAATTATACCATTATCCTCGAAACCCAGGCCATTATGACTACTTAACATCCGTCAAATGATTCTCAAATATGTTGTTGTCATTTCGAGGATGGCATACCCTATTAGGCTAGTAAAATAAAGCAAACCTGTCTGAGTTCTTGCCGAGCGTTGTAATCTCCAGTAGCTACATTGACAACCAGCAGCAATCTCCCCTCATAGCTCTTGAACGGTTCCACTCTTCCGTCCAGCAACGGAGCCGACAGCTCGAAGAACGACGAAACCGTTGAGACGGGGCCCAGTTTAATCACTGGGTGGTTCATTATCAGCGGTCGGGGAGTAGGAGTAATGTTTGTCCTCCACAAGAAATCCGTAATTGACTTACGTATCCGTGTACGACGTCGAAGTCCAACAAAATCAAGCAAACCGCCAATAGGTTCGAGTTCAACGCCCGGGACGTTCTGTTCGTGTTCCAAATCACGTTCAGAATTACGCTCCAAACGCTTCAAAGTGTTGATCTCCAGGTGGAGAGGGTTATGTATTCCCCCAACCTTCTAAATCATTTGTCATTACATTCAAAGATTTGCTACTGCTTCTATTATAAATACCGTATACAACGACCGTCACAATTGGACAATATATTCCGCTATTGTCGGTGGCGGTATGGTATCTTTTGTCAATGCTGTCTCTTAGATAGTAACTCTCCTTGTATTCAAGGATCTCCGTTCAATACAGGAGTATTATCGGTGACAATCCGCCCCTCTATCTGTTTCCCATTTACCTTTACTGTAATTTTATCTACGAGAAATCATAGTTTATAGTTAAATGCGAGAACTAGTGAGATGAAAGGCATATAATAAAACTCAACCGACGATTGAGTTTCTCCAATAATTTGTATACAAATCATATCGCAGAGTGACCAGACGCCTAAAAGCTATTCGTGATTAGACAGGGATTCTACATACCGTAATATAGCCAGTGAACCGGTATTTTGTGAACTACATTATACGGTTGAACAAAAGAGTGTATACATGAAATGCGGATTGGAATTAGAAGCACTGATCTCGTCTTTTTTTTTGTATCATAAGCTCCATCCACTACCTAGTGTAAAACATTCGCAGATTATTCGTGGCGGCGAAAATTGTATTTGAATTCATGGATACGCATCTATAAGTAAACACTATCTTCTAAACACCCATCATCAATGACGTTTGTCAGGTAGTAAGAGTAGCCAGATTGTGGAATATCCATGAACACACACACACACACACACACACACACACACACACACACACACACACACACACCGCTCCTATCAACAAAAGACGTAACAAACGTATTCGTGCATATTATATTTAAATACTATACATTAATATTAGGCCCCGAATATATCAACAAGTCAAATAATTAACAAACTTTGCAAGGTTGCAATAGATCTAAATGTGATAACAGATAAAATTATTAACAAACATCGTAAGATTGTAATATATATCTATATCTAGTAACAGATAAAATAGTCAACAATCATTGTAAGGTTTCAATATATATCTAGTTCTGGTAACATATAAAATAGTTACCAGACATTATAAGGTTTCAATATAGATCTGGATACGGTAACAGATAAAATAGTTACCAAACTATGTAAGTTTCGATATAGATATAGATCTGGTAACAGATAAACTAGTTAACAATCTTGGTAAAGTTTCAATATACAATGTAGATCTGAAAATGGTAACATGTGAAATAATTAACAAACTGTATAAGGTTGCAAAATAGATCTAGATTTTGTAACAATCGTCATAAGGTGAACATGTAATATAGATCTAGGTCTGGTAACAATCGTTGTAATGTGAATTTGTAATATATATTGATCTGGTAACAAGCGTTGTACGGTGAGCGTGTAACAAACTTTGTAAGGTTACAACATTGATCTAGATCTGATATTCCCTCTGCATATGGTGACTGTTGATATATTAATATCTCAAAGTCCGTCAGGCGGTCCAAGTCGACATTGTCATCACATATTATTCATAAAATAAAATAAAATC
>JAUTBT010000774.1:0-11046 GCA_032361225.1 Lepetodrilus schrolli | reverse complement strand
AGACAAAACACATTTAAAAATATCACACACATACACACACACACACATACACACACACACACACACACACATATATATATATATATATATATACATCCACACACGCACTATTAATATCCCAAGCATACACCAATAACATACCCACACACTCATATTATACACGTACGCTCAAGCCATACACGTACCATCATACCATACACATACACTCATACCACATACGTACACAATATATACCACACATGTGCACACACACAGACACAGACAGACAGACACAAACACACACACACACACACACGCACCATCATACAACATACGTACACACAATATCATCAATCATACCCTCATACTACATATGTATATCACACTACATTTATACCACACATACGTACACGCATATTTATCAAAGTAAATTTAAAGGTCACATCCAATCGAGTAGGCACGACTATAGATCATAGTCGTACAATAACACCGGTTTTCCTGTAGGCCTGGCCTAAATCCGGTGATACTGCCATACATCACCAACAAACTGAAAGTTAAGATCCATTAGTATCAACTAAAACAAATGCGACACATCAAAGCTGACACGGGTTGATTATGTGTATATTTATTCTCACACCATCAATACGTTATGTAGTCTCCGGTGCATATATTCATTGCACTGTGTACAATTCGCTCTGAGTACGCTTTCGAGTGTGGAATTTGTGCAATATTACCATTAATGTTGTTGTTGTTATTATTATTATTATTATTATTCGTCGAGTATTGGGGAACTATTATTGCTGCGACCTAAAGCACTAATTCATTCATATTATTATTATTATTATTACTATTATTGCGTTCCTCTTAGTAAGTACATCCAAGGGGTTGGTTACTATTAAGACAATGGCCGTGTCTACATCAGAACATCCATACTGCTCTTCCTCGTATAACATTGGTAAATGTATTAATCATATTGTGATTAATGCAAATACTTTTTCTCGGTCAATGACATTTTCGATCTGGTGTCACACATTCAGCTATCTGCTTTAAGTACTAATTGATTGATATGCAACTTCCGTGTTGACTTCATCCCCAAAGTCATCAATAAACTTATTTTGATTAATCCGAGCCTTGAAATGTTTGGGATATTGAATGCATACAAGCTTAACCTATTCTTGAATGCATTTCTGAAGAGAACCGGTTCGAATCGAATTGCTTTGTCATTAAACAATTACCAAAATACACATTTTCAGCACCAGAGGTAGTCATTTATGTATATCAAAGGCAATTTATCTATGTATTCAATGTAATCCCATTATAACATCGATGTCGTCCAAGGAGAAACATAACTTGTAGCCCTCGCCATAACGTCACGTGTCATTAAGTGTATTTTTAGGCATTGATTGCCATCTTGAAGGTCGCATAGACGAGTTCATTAGATGCTAATCGATGCTTAGTAAATCACGTGATCAGCGTAATCAGAAGGCCATCTATTATATTACTAGACTGGTTTATTTTTATGCCATCGCATCGATGTCTAAAATAACTCTCAACGTTGATCAGTAATGCCTGGAAGTGATCGAAGATGTGGATGGAGTCATGGGACATTACCTTTGTTATTAAATTATGTAAAAAATAAAAACATAGTACATTTTTCATCAAATCCGGTATTGGGAGGTCTAGCACCGATTAGCTCGGGCATAGGGTAAGGTGCTGATTTGGAAGGCACACACATACGTACTAATCATAGCGTTATTGGACTATTTCTAGTATACATTTGATATGTGTATTACAATAGAAACAGTATATCGGCTATGCAACTAATCGTACACAAGAAGTAGGAATACTTCGTTGTTAAAGGTACATCCCAGACAGTGTACCGGAGTAGGTGATGATGTAAAGTGTACACTCAAGCTAAATATTGCGTTCAAAGACAAAGACTTACTATAGAATAAATAACATAACTCCTTAAGGTAGTATTTTATATCCATCTATACACATTGCTAACAGCAATATAAACCGATGCTCATTTTCTTTCTTGTTTTTTTTTCTTGTAGACTTTATGAAAACTGAATACTGTGATCCATGCACACGGTTGAACGTAAATGGAATAAAAACAAAACACGTAAATAATCTACCGGTATGCATCTCACCGGATGACCATGACCTTTCTACGTGGTGAGAACGAATACAAAAGTGGGCACGAACTGAAGATGGAAGCTTTCAATATGACTCCGAGGAAACATGTTGCCAAGGAGATTCGCCTATATACACTGTCCCTGGTAATATCACACATATTATCAGAATAACTCTCGCCGAAGGGAACACTATAAAATAATCTATATAATTATGTTACACGACTCGGTGAAAAATCTCTTGGTATTCACCGAAATCAGGAATTGTAACTCCGAGCTGAGGAATAGCATTCCTTGGTATGCTGTTCACCGTTTGTGAAGTTTGAATGCTATTCTTGAGTATTCGTACGTGACTTAGGTTTAGATTGTTGGTGGTGTCATTCAGGAGTCAGGGTTTGTTCTAGTGTTTTGTTGATCGTTGTTTATTTACAAACATTGGAGCTTTATAAGCTGAAATTTTGTGTGAAGATTGATATCTGTAAATAACGTATCTCAAACTTGTGATGTTTAATGTTTTGCTGTTGACTTTCTTCCCTGAAAGTAAAGCATCTCCAACAAGGAATTCTATGATGAATCCTTTGAATGTTCAAACATTTCATTTATATATATCAAGCTCTAGAAAACTACCGGCAGTATCATAACATCTCCAGAGCACTTGCAGGTTGTTATGGTTTGACAGATATTAAAAATAATATTAAAAATAATACCCATCTCCCCTCCCCACCTGGAATCATCCTTGAGCATCGATAACAAAAATGCGATCCCCCGTTTCCGGATTTCAGGATACACAATAGCTGGAAGCGATATGCTTGAAGTGACTTGGAAATCACTTGACAGTGCTTGGGAGAATGATGGATGGCCACCATGCGCGAATACTGCAGCACAATGACATAACTTCGGTACTGTGAGTGAGCTCGTGCATTAGTAAGTGGCGCCGCCTATACCGCTAGGACCACAGCAGTCTAGGCGTGAGTGCTTTCAGAAGAGAAGTATACTACAAGAACAGATGATAGATAAATACTAAAGCTCAGAGGAAATTATTAGCTTAAATAATAATATTTGAAAAAACACACTTATAGAACTATATATCGGTTAACGTGCTGCCTCAATTCTGTGGTGGGGTTTATCAACATTATTTAATTCCGTCGAGGTTACAGTTACGTAGCGAATGTGTTAATACCGTAAGTACGACCCGATATATACGATATGATAAATAAAATAAAATGTTATAAAAGAGAGACATATTTGTACATGCTGTTGGAGGCATTTGTTTCATGCAAAAGGATTTGAATTTGGTTACGGTCTGATTGCAAACAACAACAACAAATGCGATCAATTAATGTGATGCCAATTTTATTTATGTTCCAGTAAAGAGAGATAACAACGAATACATAATAATAATAATAATAATAATAAAGAAATACATAATACATAAATAAATATATATATATACATAAATACGTAAATAAACAAAAACATAACAAAAATAAATACTAAATAAATAAATAAGTAACTAAATAAATAAATACACACAGACAGACAGACAGACAGACAGACACACACACACACACATAGACACACACACACACACACACACACACACACACACACACACACAATGAAATGCGTCAGGTGCTCAAAACACTACATTATTACCGTCCGTCAATGGAGCACTTTATTAACTCACTGGGGATAACAAAACTCTAAAGTGTTATTGTACATCTCGCCCACCACGCACCATGTAATAAGTACCATTAATTGACCTTTGTTAAACACCTATGTATGCATGTACATTGTATGTTTATGCTCCTTTCGAGAAAAGATCATGTTCATACCACTGAACAGCGCCCATTGAAACTGCTTGCAAAATGGTCTATTAACCTATACAATGTTTATGACATTTCTCCGTTTCATGAAAGGCATATTCATAAGAATTTTAAAAAAACGGTGTTCCAGCAATTGCCCTGAGACAAAAGAACACATCACATAGATTGAGCATATCTAGTACACTGCTAAAGTTGTCAATGTCAAATTTAAATTAGGCAATTTTCAAAATGCCATAACATGGGTTTAGTCCTCTCTAGGGAGGAATTACAAGATTTCCTCCGTTATGTTAACTAACAAGCATTAGCTCGGAAAATTTGCAATCATTCGCTATTGTGGTTGAGTGCTTTAGCGCGAGGGAAATACGTGATATATTTTACTTGTGGTGTTCGGGTGTACTTTAGAAAGCAAATTAATGTTAACAGTTGGAATCCAGGTCAAATAATTGATATTCCTATTTATATTTTTGGGGGCAAATTATATCTAGGAATTCAAATGGTGATTTAAAATCTATGCTAATTATTTAGATTTTACAGAGATACAAATAACAAAAAAACTGTCATTGCCTCAGCTCTGTTCTGCAGAATGCATATGCCAAATTGAGAGTAATTAGTTGTTTCAAAACGTTTGACAAATTCCATAATTTGACAGAATCTATAATTTAAAAAAAAAAGAAGGTTTGCTACATAGCAGATGAATTACAGGAAAAGTAATACTGTTAATTTATGACAATACCCAGGCCGTCGAGACTAGATTTTCTCGCAAAATAAAACATTAAAGCAAAAAGGACACTGCCTTATAACACCCGTCACAGTGTAACCAACTGGGCATCGCAATGAGTAATGTACCATCGATTACTAAGACATAACTAAATGATCTTTCGTGGCGAATACCCCTTTATGTATAATATCAAACTGCCAGCTAATAAGACTTGACATGCATGACTAAATCCGTTCCGCTCGTTGGAAGCTTTGGCGTTACACATTTACAAGGATGATTGCAAAATATATATAATTCAATTTGGTAATATGATCATATTGCTCTAATACCTACCAGGCAACTGTGTGTTCCACAACAGACAGAAACTAATAATGGAGTTTCTCGAGCATACACATGTTTTTAATTATGTCTTAAATCGCACTATCATAGTAGTAAAATAATTAATGAAAATAATATTAATTCATTCATATTATTAAAATATCTTGCTTCACAAATGAATAATAGTTCATGTATATGCCAACATAAATGCATGCACTACAAAATAAAATTATAGCATATCGGTATTTAATCCATCTTAGATCATAAGTATCAATAGATTGAAGCAGAGTTGGATGCCACGTGATAAAACAACAACAATTACAACAAATACTACTACTACACCTACTACTACTACTACTACTACTACTACTACTACAACCCCTACTACTACTCCTATTAGTACTACTACTACTACTACTGATAATAATAATAATAATAATAATAAAAACAATAAAAAAATGATAATAATAATTTAAAAAATAATAATAATTAATTATTTTAATTTTTCACAAAGTCAAAATAGTGTTAGAATTAACATTATCGTATAACCCTATTGGACCATTGAGACTAAAGACGTAGGCCTACTGGACTAGATGACGTCCATGGTCTAATCATGAATACGTTGTCGTAAGAGTACAAGGCATCTCATCAAGTCAGGTTCAGGCCTGCATCCACATGCATAAACATTAGTCTCTATACATATATGCTCCAGAAATGATTCAACTTCATACGTCCGTATACTGCAGTATGGCTAATGTGCTGTGTATACTGACGTCTTCAAGCAATAGGTATTTCTCAGTACCGCTGTCTCCTATCAATCAGGTTCTCCCAACCGGCTAAGTGGCTTCCTGTCAAACATGATTTCACACACATAAACGTCTCAGAAAGGAAACTTATCATAAATAATTTATTTGTGAGTTCAGTTAGAAAGTATTGTAGGTGGACCGATAGCTTTGAAGACAGAGCTAATAAAATGTGTCAGAGAAGATAGAATTGAAAGTTTATGTTGTTCCATCGGTGGTTAGAAATACTTGCCCTGTTTGACCTGTGAACAAGATCTATAAATGGTAAATAATTTATTGGTATAGACTGTTAATGCATTTATCTCAAAATATACATGATTTGTACTTGTACATAATTTTGAATGCTACTTGAATTCGAACATCCGATCGCGAACATTTGCTAACACAATTTTTCCCAAACCACAAAAACAAGATTGTCTTACTATTACATACCTATCGATCGGTCTGTTTGCCTGTTTGCAAACCATACCTGTGTATACCATATACCGGGAAACATTCATGAAACAGGTTTCAAGGTTTTAACCTTTGTGACACTAATATCATGATATTTAAATTCTTGAATCTCCTATCTGATTAACGTGTCAAGTGGCCACACCCTATTATGTTCAAATCTAAGCACAGATGGCTAATATATTCACCACTTGTGTGTTAGTCTTTGTCATTGTGTGAGCATCATCACTTACAACATAAAGGATTAACCCTTGCTGACTCATAAACGATATCATGTGACACCAGCATTGTGGGTGAATGAATATGAATGGAGACATAATTAATTTATTCATGAAATGCACATATAAATATGAGAGTTTGCAAAACGTACTAGACTAGAATGTAACATTATTATACTAGTACATAGCTGCTATATTAAAACACAAAATATAACAAGAATATACCGTATTACGCACATATTAAATGTGTGTAAACCACATATCTCTGTTCATTTTGATATTATCTTTAATAAAGTTGTTCGACACCCGCCATTAATGATAATCTACAGTTGTATGTAATACTATCTTCGTATTAAAGCCGTTATTACTATTACGGATAATATTCGGTTAAGTAACCACGGGTTTTGTGTCAAATGAACACGTTAGTTTCTGTTTGTTATATGATACATGCATCATGAACTATTTAATACATTTCTATCAAATCGTAGTTTAAATCCAATGATATTTGAAGCCTTTTCGAGGTATTAGCTTTCCAGAAGATACTCTGTGTAATTATCTATATAATCCGAAATTGTTAATGCAGTAGTACACTCATCTATGGACAAAGAAGGATTTAGTATCCGTTATGACTCAGTCGTACGTCCGAGGGGAAGACATTTTCCCCCCTGACGATTAAATTTGTTTTCAGTTCCTTTGTGCCGGTTTTGTCCACACGAAACTACAACACAGATTGTTTGAAAACGATTGTCATTTATCACCATCGGGCGTTCATTCAATTCCTTGGAAGCCACATCAAAGGTAAGCGCCATTGATGGTCACGTGTCAAATCTTTGTTGTAGATTTTCCAAAGTGTCTCAGATTCAGTCAAAGGAAACGCCCAGGAATTTTATGTTCTAGTTCCAGCAATAAAATACTGAAAATAGCACGTGGGTCAGAATATGATCAATTTGGATAATAACGTATGAAGAAGGCAATACTGTTGATCATTAACCAAACAGCGCAATTACACTATTGGATTGGCGAGTCTATTTTTTATTGTATTTAACACGTACGTTAAAAAGATATAATATTTGTATTATTTGATCATAAAGCGTTTCATATACTCACGCACTTTGTACTCCCGGGTAGGATTCGAACATGTCTGAGAGCGTCACGTATTGTACGTCATACTACATTATGACAGGGCAACTCTTAAACTCGCTACACGTGTACACGTATCGTGTGTAAAAATTTAAACTTTATTAAAGTTGCCATGCGTTTCCTCAATTAATTTCAGTACTTCTTTCAATTATACATCTATCCTTACTTTAAAACTGGAACACTGTTATTGTACAATCATAATTATTTATATGCTAGTATATGCTACATACCCAAAACTAATTTTCGGTTCGGTTCTAATCCTTCCATAAATACCGTAGTGCAAACTTTGCATGTAGTGTTACCGATGTTGGCCGAGCAACTATTTAAAAATCCAATGTGGCCTTGGTCCTTATATGACCAGTGATTGATTTGATTTTACGAAATGATTGGAAAATAGTCCAACTTACTAAATGCCACTAAATTCCGCTACTCAATTATTACAATGATATATTTCGTCACCTGTTCGAATCCCTTCTCGTACCGCGTGCAAGGCGAGGGATCGTACGTTCTGTTGGTCAGCCACTCATCAGCATCTGCTTCACCATATGGTAATAAAACAGCACGTTGATAGATAGTGAGATCGTCATCATACACACACAGCAAGGGAGGATCTGGTAATGGGCGAAACATAGGATAGGAAGGTCACGTGCTGAAGTAATTACAGATAAAACCAGGTGGAAAGATGTTTCCGAGTGGTTAGGCAAATACTATTCCTACCGATTTATCAGATGAAACATAAATTTGATAGTCTTGAGCCCGCAAGATGGTGCTGTATAGAACGATATTCCTGTTGATTCACTGTTAGACTACTTGCACTACTTTAATCTAAGAGAAGAAATGCTTTGAAATGTATGTATACGACGAATTAACTTGCCTTTAAACAACATTAAATTGCTAATACTATTCGGGCGGTCAGGGTTTTCTGGTATTTTTTTTCTGTTGGCATATTTTTGTCCCCCTGGAATATATATGCGTTCTGTTTGACAAGTCTGAGATATAGGCGATCTGATATTGACAAGTCTGTTTGTGGTGTAAGGGAAACCTACCACATATTCGTGTCACGGAGACACACACTGCGCTATAAGTAAGCCAAGTATGACAAGCGCACACATCATTGTTTATTTCGAATGCTATCATTATTATCTATCTTCGAGGAAATGATTTTCATCATGCACATTGAGGGTATATTATCTCTCCCTGTCTCTCTCTCTCTGTCTGTCTGTCTCTCTGTGTGTCTCTCTGTCTGTCTCTCTCCCCCTCTCTCTCTCTCTCTCTCTAATATACTCTCAGTGTGCATGATTAAAATAATCTCCTCGAAGATATTGATATCATTCAAAATAAACAATGATTTGTCGTAATATAGTCATTCTATTACGTGACCAGTAAACCGGTGCACAGCAGACAGTGGCTGGATATATTTCCAACTTGTACACAGTGTAAGCTACACTTCACAAAGCGGAGATGTTCAAGGAGACACTAAATGAATACTGCAGAAATTACAGTAACGCAATTGTGACAAACACGAGGCAACTTTTCATGCTCGAATGCATCGTAGAAACCAGTAATTAATATAGTTATTCAATTCGGAATTTATCGAACGTTTCTTATTCGGTCTTATAACCATATCCCCAAGATGAATAGTTTCCACTCTAATTCATATACGGGGAAGGAAGTGAACAATGAAGGACTAACATTGTATGCCACGGGAATGATTTGGGGGCCATGGTGTTGACATAACAGTGAAACTATTTTCAATAGGTATTGTCACATCCTAATCAAATATTCTAGTTAACAAGCACACGTGCATTGTAACGTATCTTCGATTATTTTGGAATATGTCCTAAAGTATACATAATGGTACGCCAGTGCCGAAATTAAAACAGCATAGCTAGTTACTTTCAACGTAAAAATAATGAGTCAGGCAAGGGTATCTACTAATACTATCTTCAAATTGCTTTGCTGCACTCGACAAAACATGCAATGCAATCAGTATTTACAATTTCCCCAGAAGTTCAGTTAAAAAAATCCAAACAAACATGTCACTTCTCATTAAAGAGAAATGTACTTTAAGAAAATAAACTCTCAGAATAGCCCAGATGAATACGGTAGATTCTGGTACGTTGAATGTTCATAGCCTGTGTTCTACTCCATGATAACTGTAATAGCAGGACGCTCAATAGGACGATCTAATTGCATTAGATATTTGGAACATTATTGGTTGATACATGAAGATGGCGTTCGCTCCACTCTACGCCATGGGCTTGTACACGGTGTACACATCACAGACCGTTTGGACATCACAGAGGTGCAGGTGTCTATTAGAACCTCGCCGTCGGTGCTGGTCTCCTAGACTCAATCATGTGTTATGACTGCGCGTAGTGCCTCTCTTTGGTAACATCAGTGAAACCAGAACAATATATCGACTTCAACAGCATTACTCGGTTAAGTTGCCTCTTTGATCTCAGGGTCTAGAATGTGTACATGTAATATGGTCGGATATTTACCATCAAAACAGACGGGCACCAGCGATAATGTGATATTCTGTGAAGATGTATTTCGTCAATATCCAATGCAAACAAACGCAATATTCACATCTGTAACGTCATCCGATTCGAGAGACACATCAGAAGTCCTTCCTGTGAGTTTCATCGGAAGATAAACCAGTGTGCTGGGATACAATTATCTGCAATCTCTTCAGATGAAAAGTGTGCTCCCAGACGATAAAACCAATGTCTTGCAATTGTTACTCAAGATAGAACATAACTGTATCATGCCCTTACCAAAGTCCTACTACTACTGCTACTACTGCTGCTACTACTACTACTACTACTACTACTACTACTACTACTACTAAAAATAATAATAATAATAATATAGCGATGCCTGATCATTCTCAAAGCGCAAACAAAGCAGGGAAATAGAGAAACATAAAACAAAGTTAGGATGTGGGTACAGGTAAACTATTTGAAAAGTAGGCTTGACGAAAAAGAAAGGTTTATAGTTTGGATTTGAAGACTTGCAGGGATTCAGAGAGTTTAATGTCAGGTGGGAGGTTGTTCCACTACTTTGCAGCTGTATAGGTAAAGGACCTATCATCATATCTTATAGTACAAACTTTGGAACGAGAAGGGTATTATGCGATCTGAGTGACGTTGGTGGTGTGTAGACCTCCAGTAATCCACACAGGAAAGGAGTCACACAGAACAGGAAAGGAGTCACGCAGAACAGGAAAGGAGTCACACAGAACAGGAAAGGAATCATTGTCATGGAAGTCATAGCCAATGTATATAGCCTAATTCTACCTACACAAGATGACAAGTGTTCCTAGCATATGGTAGACAATGCAACACGTTATTTATCATATATGTGAATGGCTGTATATTAAGTGTGCATATCAACATTTCAATAAGTTCATTGAAACCAACAGCTATATATTGAACCACATATCAACAGATAGGG
>JAUTBT010000773.1:0-11046 GCA_032361225.1 Lepetodrilus schrolli | reverse complement strand
AAATTTCTGCAAATGTGCATCAGAGCACTATAGAACCTGGTAGAAAATTACAAACATATTGTATGCACCATATATTTACTATGATTTTTTTCTGTACGTACTAAATAGTGGTCTGAGGCCATATGACGCTTTGCCAATCTCAATGCACAGTCAATGTAGGTAATGTATGATCACTTTGGAGCAGAGACTGAATTCTTAGATAACAATAATGCTATAACTGTTAATACTATTTTGATTATTAACATCGGTAACATTTTGCATTCTTTCGGTCCGTATCCGTCGACTGCACTAAATAACGTCATCATCTTTAGAATGGAATGCAAGCTCAAGTTGAAGAAGATAGCGACGAGTCTGCTCTATTACGGCCTCCAGGTTCCTGTAGACTTAAGTCGGAACACGTCTGTCCTCATCGCAATGCAAGGCAGTTCTTCAAGAGTGCTCTTGGTGGGCAAGACAATTAATTTAACAGGAATAAATGGTACGGGCTACATACCGTCAGTGGGTCACATCGCGCTATGCTCTCGCCCATCAAAAAGAAATTATACGTCGTGAGCAATTACGAATTAGCACGGATTTCTGTAACTATACTAGCTACCACGAGTATATTCTGGACCACAGATTGCTTTCGTTGTATTCCATCTAATGAAGTCTTTACTCCATACATTTGTGTCCTTGTAGTTTCGAAGCTTATGTGTGAACAATCTCCAATCGTCAGTATATCTCCGTGTATCGCTAGGTATCAAAACATATCAGTAGACAAGATCTGGTGACCTACGAAGTGGCAAAACCACTAACTAATAAACATGGTTGTTTTTAAAGAAAACAAATGGTACCTTCCTGTGATAAACTGATTCCTTTGTCAATTGCTACCTTGGTTAGTACAGGAACAGAGTGGTTACATTTATTGTATTTGAATGAAAGTACTTATAATTACCCCTTATAATTTGAAAGTACAATGGAATATCTTACAAGCGTAATAGCGTTCTGTTCTGTTCTGTCAAATACTATTAATACTATGGTATTAGCTATAACAGTCCAGGGCAGTACCCCCTTCTATTACACTAAATAACATACAAAATTATCCTTTTTTTCTTAAATATCGAACACCGCAATCAAGTATGGCAATCAATAAGACAATGGTTGAATGTTATTTTATCAGAAAATAGTATTATAGATAATAAAATAGCCTTAGTTCAAGACAGTCCAAGGACCCAGAGAGAAGCACCTGTGAGATGGGACAGTTTTGTGATATGTTATAAATTATATTAATTTACGCCTCAATAAACAAGGTGAAATTACAAGGTGAAATCACACTCACAGAAATGCCGCAAATATTCCGTCAAACACAATACCACTGGTTATCACTGTCTTGTTAAGTAATTTTACAAACAATTCTCACTTCTGAGATAGCAGGTCTGTAATTGAAAGTGTTATGTATTTTTACTTTAATTCGTTTAAATAACAAACAAAAAAGAAAATTAAAAAAAGCATCGAGTGTGTTGACATATATCACGAAGTTTAAGCACATATGATCAGCCACTTAAGTGCGTGGCGTGAGGTTTTAGCGTTGAAAGTCGAAATGCACACCGAAGTATTTCGGTAGTGAAAACCAAAGTAAGATCGATTGACTGTTGGATCCTATGCCCATTAAATTACCCCGGAAAACCGCGGCAAGACCTCACACAACCATAACTGTAACCGGTGTCAGTTACACAAAGTCTTCTCAACTAACGATCGCCTTAAATATACAAGCATTGTTAAATGTTTTAGGTGATTGACCATATCCTATGTATAAGTACTTTTTAAATTCTCCTCTTACATACTAAGTTTCTGGATCATAGCTCGTCGAATTATCTACACAAATGTGTTAAGTTTTGATTCTTCATACGACTAACTTAAGCTACAATACTTTCTGAATCAGGAACCCAAAACTACAAGAATCACGGGATAGATTAAGATTTACGAGAACCGTAATCTGTAGCTTAAGAGAGAGATAGAAGTGTTTGAAATTGAAAATAGCCCGTTTCCATGATTGGTTCTTATCCCTGTGTCTTTGGTTGTATTGAGGAAAGTTGTTAAAAAAATGCCTTGAGTTCTGTCAATTAGCTGAAGGATAATAAACTTCTCAATGTGTGCTTTGACTCGCCTCTGAGACGTTACGTCACTGGAAAGGTATGACACGTCGCTAGATGGAAGTATTTACCAAACTGACGTGTCTAGACGAGGAATAACGCACTATATGTTGCCTTGTGCCTTGAGAAATATTCTATTTATTATTGAACAAACATTGTCATGGCATCATTTGTGATAACGCTGCACAAAATCCTAAAGGATGGTGTCACAACGGACATGATACCTGTGGAAGTTGTCAAGTACTGAAGGTATAGCAAATTGTGTTCACCAGATGACCTGTCTGTAGTGTGTATCAACAAAAGCACATCGTTGTCAGTAGAGATGTCCGTAGCAGTGTCGTTATTGGTATATAGCGAATATATGCTGTAGATTGTAGCTGACAGTCTGGAATTCGATTAATGTCCATTTGGGACCATACAAAGGTCATATTCGAGTTTTTCCTTGGAGAAGCTTGTATATTGTGGCATGGCAGTTAAGACATAATGCTGACCTGCTCTTGGAACTATGATGTTAACTTTTATCTTTCATTCTGGCAAGAACCGTTTTACTTGAAACATTACAAACATGGCAAAGGACGTCAGGCAACAGGCGGTATTCTCTGACGTCATATTCGCGAGGAAACCGGAAAATAAATTAACTGTTCCGTGAGCCCGGTGAAGACTATGTCGATGTTTAACTCTAGAGCCGTAATTGGTGCATGCTGTTGAGCCAGACATTCGTTCTAGCAAGTTTGTTTCTCGTCAGCTTCAAGGAGCTACGTCGTTCTTCAAAGGCCAGTGACGAGGAAATTCATAAAGGTCAATAACGCGACTCATAGAGCCACAGTCAGAGAATCATAAACAGTCTTCAAACACGAGGCATTTGTACAGAATGGCCACGATTTATCAGTAAATTCATTGTTTGTATCAGTGATTGTCCTCGCCATCGAATTCTATTTATTGCCGTAATTTTCATTCCGATTGAATATCCTATCAGTGGTTATTGAAAGATCCAGGAGAGGGTGTGAGAGTGTCGAGTAATCAAGTGATCCCCGCGATAGAGGCTGTATCGCTTTTCTCCATAGTTTTCCCATTTCTATGCAAATTCCCAACTGATAATAGCGATGAGACGTGAAGGTGGACATCCAACAAATGGAACATCGCACGCGTTGGCGGGAAGTACCGGGAAGTAGCGATGATATACGACTTCACAGAGCACGTCCTATCAATGCTGAATACTCATAGACGTTATCATAAGCGTTATCATAGACGTTGTCATAGATGATATCAAAGAGTAAACATTTCCAGAAGCGGATTTCTTCTGATACTAGTGATACTAGTATACTTAAAATAAATTTACAAAGTTAATGCGATCTTTATTATATGGATTTCAGTGTAAATGTAACGCCACGTTTTCCATATATTCAAGTCTGAATGGGAAGAAAGAAAATGACGCATTGTACAACACATTTGTTATTAATATTTGGAAAGTTAATACATAAAGTGAAATAAACACGACCGCAATCGTCAAGCAGTTATTTTTTGTTACTATATTTTGCCAGAAATTCATAATTACGCTGAAGTGCTAGGCTAGACATGAACAATACTGCCACGTGGGAATCAGACACGTCTACAGCCACGGATGATTCTGCGTTGGTGTATGAGTTATCATACCGAAACATGTGTTTCCTTTTGTCATTCGAAAGTGGCCGATGACCGTCTCGACTCGGCATGTCCTCCGAATGTACAGCTTGATCTACGATAGCTAGACGGCCAGTTACACGGAATAATCGATTAAATTATGTATCTTAAATTGATATTACTATAGTTCGTGTGTAGTGTATTTGCGTCATACCGTACGCATTTACCGGTATACTCGTAAATTTCCCCATTCCTTCACTATTGGATGTGTAGGGTTGCTGAACAAAAACGTCTACGGAACCTAAAATCATATGTTTAAGAGGCTGGTTACACCCCTATTTAATGTCAAGGTAAATTTCCAACAAAACTATGTAAAATATACTCGATTGGTTACGCCGTACTTTGATCTTGATTACCGATGTAGAAATAACGTAGAGGTTTGCTGTGTGTCTATTGTAAAGGAAAACACTCCAAGCTATAATGTTTTGACAAGGTATGTGTACAACATCGTTAACGTTAAGCAACGTCTTCATCATAACCATATAACGCTGCCGCCGTAGATGACGCCGTGGAGGAACTCGAGTCCATGGTATTATTAGCTAGGAATGCATTCCTTTGGACACATATCTGTCAGCCATGCTGCTCCTACATCTCAAGCATATCAAACTGGCAAATAACATAGACATCTTCAAGTCTAAACTTAAAACTCATCTATTCAAAATCTGTTATTGCTAAGCAAAGTGTTTCTTTCTTAAAGCCTCAATTATTGCTTTTATCTGATTTTGAATCTGTATATATTGTAGTGCTTTGAATACGCTGTCAAAACTGTGGATAAGTATATGTTACTATTATTATTAATAAGAATCATGATGAGTCCTAAGAAATATCCGATATGGTAAGCTGAAGCATATAATCAAATGGCGTAGCCTTACTAACGTTAGTGACCGTAACTACTGATTCGAACTAAGTCGTGCTTCATCAAAGACCATGAAACAGTATAACACATATTCTTTTCTATTTTGTAAAATTTTGTAAAATAAACCGTTGGCAAATGATGTGAGCGAGTTTTGAATCAATTGATCATAAATTGTTACAGTAATATATTCCTTCATCATGTTTTATGATTAGTTGGGACAGGAAACTAAGCTCTGGAACCCTTCCTGGACAATCGGACAATTCGTTGACACAATCTTGCGACGGGGCTTAAGACGTCGCCATTTACCAAACGGTTCGTAAACATGGCACCAGATATGATCGGGTGTTGAATAACTCTGTTTTCTGCACTCACTCAGATCTTAGAGATATTATCGGCTTTGCTTCACGCTTAATCACGCCCTCGGTATTCAATCAGCAAATCTCCTAGATCGGGTGCAACCCTATCCCACGTCACTTCTGGTGGAGACAGATCGAAGTGGAAAGCGATCTGATCTTTGATTGGTATATTGATCTCTTCCAGTCTGTGGCCATGACGGTACTGGTCAGGCATGAGAGGGACAGACGCTAGTCCTCTTTAGTTTAATTCAAGGACAATTAGTTGTCCTTCAGCTTCGCAGACTCGCAGATTTCCTTACTTTCACATCCAACTTTCGAACAACCTGCTAACATTCCGCTACAAAGGTGATGTCGTAGTCTTCTATCCGCAAATACCACACGGCGGACGCCACCATCGAGGCTTTTTTCTGACAGTGTATGATGATGAATTGGGTATTTTCTAGAGCGAAAGAACATGAAGACACATTAGTAACTACTAGGCTTGTAGCCTATATCCGACCCGGTTGCAGAACTATAACTACTACTACTACTAATACTAATACTACTAATACTAATACTACTACTACTACCACCACCGCCACCACTTCTACTACTACTAATAATAATATTGAAATATTCCCGCAGAGTAAAGGATTATATCAACCAAACTACTATTACTAACAATGATATTACTCGTACTACGTCCACTTACTATAACTACCATGTACCACACGATATTTTGTATGGGATTGAAAATAGTACTACAGGTACTGAAGCGATACTGTGAGGGATGGGGAGAAATATTAGAAGATGCAGCAGGCGTGGATGTTGAGATCTACCGTAGCATATAATATTTTGTGGGTATATATCCTCCAATAAAGTAATGTCTGCTACATGACGGAAACATTGTGGAAATCACCATAGTCAAAGAACAGGTGTTGAGCATCACTTGTTAAATCAGATTTATAATGTGATTTGGACGCATAGCTGTGTACACTTCACTTTGGTATTGACATCATAATGAATTAGGTTCAATAAACAAACAATTATGCATGTTCTTAATTACGATAAATCATAACTTCTTAACTTGTGGCAGGATAGTTGAGGTTTTTATAGATAAGCTTCTCATGGGCCTTGTTTGAAATCAAGCCAGCCCTTAAAGCGCATATTCGATGTTTGTTCGGTCCCCCGCTAGACCGCAAACAACTAATTCCTTCGGCGTTAATCTTTTCCATGCCAACCAGTCCGGTTTTAAAACAATTCCGTTGTCGACAAACCTTTTCCCCGTCTTGGTGCTAATTTGATCAATAGCTATGCAGGCGTTTCACCAAGTCCAGTGATGGCTATGCCACCGGACGATGTAGGAACATTGATCATATACCCAATTACCCACAGTCAACACCACTCCTGGCGAGAGATTGCACAAATTGTCACTTTCTATTTTTATGTGTGCTGTTTGTTCTGAATGTATACAAAATGAAATTAACTTCCAGTATTTGTCTTTGTTCTTCAAAACTCAATCAAGAAACGTTTTGAGAATGACAGATGAAATACTAGTAGTTCATATCGGTGAATTAAAGTGTAACGACCGACTCCTGGCATAAAATGTTGTGAGTGAATATCTTTGCAGGTAATCAGTGATGGTTTGCCCTGGTATCTCTGCCACGTTTCGATGAAGTAATGTCTCCCACTGCTCGTTGATGAACTTCTAACTCATGTTACACTACTTCAGACACTGTTAATACACAAACAGTGGTTACCTGGACTTACAAGCTTGTCTCCATGTTACAGTCCTCACAAGACGTCTCCAAGAAGCCTAATATTCTTTCCTGCTAAATAAAACACACACACAGGGCTGTACTTTATGTCCATAGTTAACACATAAATCTGCCAAATACTCTTGCCGTATGTATTTATACTGGCTACACGATAGTATTGTCCTCAATAATAAGTATTATCACATTATTCTCAAAGGCTGTGATTGGATCATTAATATTTCATCTTTTGATTTCATAGACTGAAATCTGTCTAGAACTAATCTAGATGAATCCCGACGCAGTCGAGAAAATTATATGAAGGTGTTGATTTTGACAATGTGCCAGATTGAAGATTACCGAAGAGGTTCAGTTAGAGAGAATGCCATTTAGAATATAATCTGAGTGGCCTCCGTACCATAGCCATCACTCTATCACGTCAGCACAGTGCTATCATAATCTGATATTAATAATATGCACAAATGACAGAGTAATAACTATTGGGAATATATATATATCTTAGTAGGTAGCATACCGTATTATTATTACTATTCTACAGAAGAGAAATATGTATGATAAACGTCTCTATTATGACTTGGTAACTATAAAAGGTTCTATACACGATATTATCTAGTTCTAGTCCTTATCTTCATATTGCATATATCGGTGTGCCGTCAAGGAACATATTGCATATTCTTGACAGTTCATTATCTTCAAGTTACAGTTAGTCCTAGGTAAATGAATGAAATCAGTCAAGTGAATGAAAACAGACATAATGATACACTACTATCACAGTAATGACGAGAATAAGGTATTTCTAGTTGAGAATTCTTCCGTAGACATGATGACAATTTCAGTCTACTCGACAAGACAAACAAATACATGTAATAGCATGTTATATAAATCGAGGAATTTTTTTAATTAATTTTTTTATCATTAATAATTGTGCTTCTTGCAGGCTATGTTATGGGCCTATTAGTCTCCTATGATATTCTGATGCTCCGTGTATACTGTTGTCCGGCAGAATTTCTGCAAATACGTGTTACACAAATTAATCTTCTTTTCTGAATGCAGAGTTCTTGAAAGATCATGCATGTTACACGTAAATATTTATTTATTTTGAACATGCATTAAAACTTTCACTCCCCTAATATTATCGTTATTCCAATCGCCGTGCCGTGTGCATCTTGCATGTCTACCAAACTACGAATCTAATTAAAATAAGATTAAAAACATTTTAAACTTCCTTTTGCGGATGTCCAAATATCTGAGAATCAGTTTTGGATCTGCTTTTAATTAGATTGCTACTGCATTCGATTCATAACGAAATCAATGAAATAGTATTCTTAAGACATAAGGTAACTTGAGGAAAACTAACGGAAAACCCAGACTGAGGGTGTTCCACATGGAACTACACAGATCACAACCCCGACAGCAAAAATAGGTGTCCTGTTCTAGGATCCTATCAGGGTCATACAGGATCCTAACAGGACACTTCCATTTCGGGTGTCCTGGTTTATTTTTGAGCATCCACGTTAGTGTCCTGGCCTGGACACATAACAGGTCGCCTAACTTTGTCTTGCGGTGCCTGTTCTTAACACCAGGCACACCCAGTTGTCGTCATATTGCACATGATAATGTTACTGTAATCCATTCTCCAGAATAAAGCCATTTCAATTCTGTATATGAATCAGAACATATTAGAAGGTGTCTGGTTAACGTTTCCTTGGTCGTGAAGTAGACCTACTACGTTTCCAGTCCGTCCTACCTACCAGCATCGTCCAGACACGTCATCCTGACTAGAATTAATTCAGTGTTGGAAGTTCCTATCAATACCCGGCTAAATATGCGATGACTTACAACTTGCATCTCCAGCGTTGGCCATCATCAAAGACGTCCACATAGATCCGTTCCATTCTTCAAGGCATCAATAGCTGTGCGACGAATCTGTCTGCTAATAATTCTGTGAATATGGAGTATCCTCCCTTAGGAATACTAATAAGCACCATTGTAAGATTGGAGTGTTATTATGTAGGCGTAGATTATTTGGGCTAGACTGTAAACGAATAGACTTCAGTTGAGAATGACTTCAGTTGTGAAAGTCACAGGTGTGATAATGCCACTTCTAATTGATGCATAGGAGATACTAAATTTTAAATGGTTTAATTGCGCCATCATTTGACGAAAAGTGAAATACGTTTTAACATCAATGAGGGAAATATTGATATTATCATAAAACTACCGGTAATGTAGTATACTAGTATTTCGTGAAAATACATTTTTGTTACCAAAATATATAATAAATACGTTCTTGAGAGATATTTTATATCCATACGTTCGATATTCTTTCAGACAACTTGATACAGCAGACATAAACGTCTCTGGTAACTTTCATTATAATTTGGTGGCATAGCTAATGGGTGGTTATTGTGTACTGTATTATGTCCTTGTAATGAATATGTGATACTCATATCAATTACCATAGTAATATTCAAATGTCAGTAAGTCTATGTTTCAGTTCCACCATTCACTGGTTAGTTTCAGTTTAATTACTAATATACAATCTAACGAAAATGAGAGCAATTGCGAACGTATTAATTGTTTCGCCTTTTAAATGACTTTAATTTGGTTGTATTAAGGGAAGGGTCAGTCAATAACACATCTCCCATGTGGGCTGACATTATTAACTACGAAGTCGCTGATTCATTAAAATCCTTTCCTAACAATTCAGCAATCTCTGAAATCCTCTAAACGAAAGTAAATCAAATAAAACTGCCACATGCAAAGACGCACATATTCCTATTTCGAAGCGATTATTCAATTTGTGAGTCGAGCATCAAATCATCAATAGTGGTGGGTGAAATCTATGGGAGCTCAATTACATTAACAAGGGACGACAGGTGTCATGGCCCCGACCCACGGGACTTGGGATGGCTCAAACAAGGAATCGCGTTAAATGGGGAACGGTGTCCAACCTTAAGCAATGTGTATCCAAGAACGACTCTGGACGAAGAAGAATATCAGATTAAGAACGATTACTTAGTAGGTGGACAATTGTGTGGTTATTTCATTGAATGATTAGCTGTTTCAATTTAACAAAGGTGGAAGGTATGAATGTTGTTCCGTGAACAAATGAAGATCACATTATTATCTTTCAGACATGGATTACTGGTAGATGTAATATTAGCATACTTATTGTAGTGTTAGATGAGAATGTCAACTCGCGGACATTAATGATGGCGTTTCTTATTGTTCGTAACTCTCCAATAACGCCAGTTGTTTCCAGACATTAAGAAAGGAAATATGTAGCGCACGTGTGTTAACGTAGGTTACATTTATAAGTAAATCTTCAATAACGTTCGCGGTACTCGTCTCCATGCATAGCGAAAGTAGGCATGTAGGACACGTATGTTAGCATACATTTTTTTAAATCATTTTCAAGCATAGCGAAAGTAGACATATTTCAACATTATTCCATTTAACCATTCACAGAGCATGAGTGTTATACATATGATGGTGATGAATGTTGTGGATGGAATATTTTTCCTGAGATAAAATTTATTGGCACATTGTTTTTTTTATATTATTAAATAGGACATGCATGACAAACATTGTTCGTGTTCACCTGTCACAATCGGAGCACTGATTTTAAATTAAATCTCCCAAGAACTTCCGGTACAATGTCCAATTGAATTGATAATTTCAGAAAACACCACTTCTATGTAAATCTGCTCATGCTAGCAAAACAGTCTTCACATTACCACGAAAATAAGTTAATAAATAATTCCCCCAACAACATTTTACGACAGAATTCACAAGTTGCGTAGCAATTAGAATGTCAAATCAGGAAAAAGCTAATCAAAAAATATAATTATGTTGATTTCTCTACGGTAATTACGGGGGGGAAAAACTAATCAAAGGATAAAATCAATACAATTCAGCGAAACGCATCGAATTGTATGTGCATACTAAGGAACTTCTAGTTTGTAGTTTGATGCACTAACCAATTGTCCTTTTTCAAATACCTTAACTGATATTGGGCAATTCTTGGGCTGTATACAATTCATCAAAATGATGTACATATTCCCAGAATGGTCCAATATTTTAAGTTCGTGAGGGCTATATGGCAACGATTGGCGTATTCTACTACAAACCCAAAGTTCTAGACGGTCCAGCATTTTTTTCTGAGGGAAAGAACCACCAGCAGTCCGGGAGTGAGTGAGTGAGTGAGTGAATTACTGTTTTACGTCACAGCGGGAATCTTTCACCCATACATGACGATGAATTAA
>JAUTBT010000772.1:0-29404 GCA_032361225.1 Lepetodrilus schrolli | reverse complement strand
ATAGTTTCATTTTCAGATACATTTAAGTCCGAACAGCCATTTAACAACAGATTAACATTGATATGTACATTATGTTGCATAGTAATTAAAAAAATATTGTCTAGAATGTCTTCACGATATAGTAGTATTTTAATTCAGTCACACAGACGTTCATAATGCAATATGCTTTAATAGTCCACATCCGTCATTGACATATTGGTATGACGGTCGAACGTTGGGATGACGAACACAGTAAGATGTTTGAAGGCCATACAATGCTATCAAGACTATAAAACATTCAATGGAACATATTTCAACGTATAGTTCCATCTGTCCCAGAGATCACGAAACGTTTATGAGTACAAAGTCATGCTCAACTCAAGGTTTTGTTCACAAATGCCCATACAACATTTGAGCTTGAGAATTAAATCGTACTCAAAACGTTTCGTAATCTCAGGGTCTGATTCACGATCATCTTCACATTCAGTTCAATAATTCAGTTCACACACTACACTTCATAGGTATGACAGCCTCATGTTTCATGTGTGTCTTAACCAGATTAGCTTGCCAAGAAACTGCATTCTCTTAAATGAAACGGACGTAATGCTTCTCTCGCTGAAAAGGCTATTCGTCCGCACAAGTGCAACTTCAAATACATCATTTTGACAGAATCGGTTGAAAGAAGACATTGAATCAATCCACTGGTAACAGTTCTGAATATCCGATTCCAAAAAGTCGTTCATCGATTGTGAAGAGGTTTCAGTATTGCATCACCGTTACATTTGTCAGTTGAATTATTAATTGTAATTCATGTTATTTGCACTGGTTTCCCTGTTTCTAGTTAGCTCAAGGGGGTTTAGCTCCGGTGAAAATGGCTAGTTCGTATTCTGGAGATACATAATTATCGCCTTGGATTAAGATTCGCATGCCTTGTTGTCAAGATTGCCTTAGGGCCATGAACAGAAGGAAATAGAGTTCGAATTGAATGACTGTTATGGTCGAATTGGAGTTCTTGGAGAATTATACAGAATTTAATGGAATTTTTCAAATTTAACATTCTTGGAACCTAAAGCTCTCTGAATGCTATTTTCCATTCGCATAAACATAAAGTGCAGCAATGGAAATCCGGTCTAGTACAAGCAGGCTATGCACCCACATTACATGCAAACAGTGATATGAGTGAACACATATCTTGAAAGTGTTTTTAAACCCAATTTAAACCAACAAATCATTAAGTGCACACGCATATGTTTTCAACATAGATGTGGAAATATTAATTTTATGATACGATGCAGAGATTGCTTTGAACATGCATTATGACAATGAATTATCCCCCCCCCCCCCCCACCACCACCAGCATCTTCCCTACCGCATCTTTGTTTTATATGTCATCTGACATTCAATTGTTAGCACGAAAGCATGCTTTTGTCTAAAGCAACAACGTGCATGCCATCAAATTAATATTCCAAGCGTTGCCAATTCCTCGAGGAAATGTTAGTTTCTAATTCAGTCTCAGTTCATGAAGACTTTCTTTATATCCGTGTTTATAGATTGAGATTGCTGATCGATTTACTTCTGAAAATGGTAATTGAACTTTTCTTTTATTCTTGCAAAATTGAATGCAATTCGTGGGCATCTCCTGCAAAATCGTGTACGCTCAGTGAACTGTGTGTTTTATTGAATATTTAAATACTACTATCTAAACGTCATGCGGTGCTGATGGCTGCACCATTTGAAACGTTATTGCTGAAAAAGTACTTTCCAATATCACGTGACATTAGTCGATATTAAATACGGGAACTGCTATTTTAATTGGAATATAGGAGGTCAAAGAATGACCAGGCACATACTTAAAATAAGTATTTGGGTGGGTGGTAGCGAAGTGGTCGACCATGGGACTTTGGAGATAAAGGTTCCGAGGTTGAACCCGTCCTGGAAACCCGGAATCAATGTGCATAAGAAAAAGGACAATAATAACGTTCACTCTTATACTGGGCCGAATCCATAGCGCTTCATTATTACGCCGGTCAATGATGTGCCATCATTCTCATTCTCAGCTCCATGGGGAGCACTGGGCAGTAAACAAGCCAGGTTTCCGTTGTCATAAACAATTAAGGGAGCATACCACAGTTTCTTTCCACTATCATTTATTATATAAACCAGCTTAGTTAGAGAGGTTGTTGTTGCTAATCTATTCAATCAGCATGCACTAGCTTTACACCCACTTGTACAGAAAGACCCAAATATTCACATAAACAGAAAAATAGAGGGGGTCAATCACGTCAGATTTTGGCAAATTGCTGTGGATGACAAGCAGTGAAAATCAACAACTCGCATGGCTGGCATGCACCTACAATATTGACCTAACAACTGCACATTGCTAATGCATATACCTTCCTATTATACATTTGTAGTGATCTAAATTAGATTGCAATTAAACTGCGTGGAATCTACTTCATTTGGAACACAATACCATGCATATTACTTAACATACAAAGATACCAGGGCACAGACAATGGAACGTATGCAAAACCTACTTTTTCTACGGACTACTTGACAATGAGAAACTGTGCTATGCCCCATAAGTCATCGTAAACGTGAATGAAGCATGCACTATATAATAGACTAGTTCTATGCCTAAATGCTGCACAAGCAAGCTTGCGTGACATAGACAAGGAACCAGTCTACATCATTAAACAGCTGACATTCAAGTCGCGTTTGAAGCGGAATTACCTTCGCGTTTATACTCTTGTAACACCGTGGGTGGTTTAGAGAGAAATAAAATCGAAACTCGTAACCCGGAATGTTGCGTCTGGGTTGTAAGAAAATACCTCATACAATGTGAAAATGAATGTTAGACATCGACATGTTCTGCATCTAGATGCCCATGTGCAGAACTATATCGTGATGGATGAAAAACATGATCATATCGCAGACCGGAAGACTCCAAGTAATACAAGAAAAACACAAGTTGTGTTTATTTCTTGAGCAAATTCTATTTGCCTTTCCTCTAAATATGAATTGCAAGTTTTGGAATCGATTGAAAGTGGATACCTACAAAACTATGTTTTAATAGACGACTGATATATAATTAAGTTCAGAAACTTAATATCCCTGATGATCTTTGACATTTCATCACACACGAAGCAGACCTACCGAGACCCCCGTATTCATCATGCATCATGTCTTGGGGCCCGTTGCAGCAGTTGTAGCTACAATTGATTGTAAGTCAAATTTTCGGAACACGCTACAAATGTAAGTCTCGTTGCATGAACCACTTTTATCGCTAAAATAGTTTTAGCTAACCATAGTCCGAAGTATTGTACCGATAAAAGTGTTTTACGCAATGGACTTACACTTGTAGCGGGTTCCGAAATTTTGGCTTACAATCAGTTCTGTGCAACGGGGTCCAGAACAGTTGTAGCTACAATTGATTGCAAGCAAAATTGTAGGTACACACTACAAAGGTAAGCCACGAACCACTTTAATCACTACAATAGTTTTAGGTAACCATATTCTCAAGTATTGAGTGATAATTCATACAATGGACTTACACTTGTAATGGGTCCCTAAACGTACTTACAATCAATTGTGGCTACAACTGTTCTGAACAACTATGCCCTGGTTGTTGTTAGGTTTGGCTTCTTTTTTGTGTGTGTGTGTGCATTATGTGTTATAATTATTTACCGGTTCTTGCTTTAATAGATTTCCATCGTATGTGAATGATTAACCTTACAATACATGATGCCATGTTAATGGTGCCATGCTGTGAAAGAATCCTACAATGTACGTGACCTGTGTATACATACTACATGAAACTAATGCGACTTAAATTGTATGACTTGCAACTGACACATACAAGCATTAATTATCAACACAAGCATTTGATGGATTTCCCAATGCTTATATTTACATTTAATACAGTTGCGTTTCAATCGATAAATTTAATCAGGGCTGAGATTACGTTTTCATTATTCAACACATTGCCTGTACAAATGAGAAGTTCTACATACAAGAGCACATTGATCAGAGCAAGTTATAGAAGGACTCAATCAATGCTTATCTTTAAGAACCGTTGACCTGAAAGTAATAGCGAAGTATGATTAGTTTCATTTGGAAATACGTCCATGCTCGTAAAACGAGAAATTAATACACAATTAGCAATGTGAAATGCATGTAAAGTAGCATTGCACGACTGTGATTTAATGATATTGCACTCAGGCAGTCATTTACAATTGTATTTTTAATTTCTCCACGTAAAACAGTCTAGATTTTCATATATAATGAATGAGTATAAGAACCGATGTAAGAATTACCAATACTCGTCAGTTGATTATTATCTGTAACCTTTTGGCATGCGTTTCACGAAAGGGTCGTACTATAATCCGGGCGTAAATCAAGGCCTACGCCATTTCCTGTTATAGGAAAACCATGACTTGCGCTCTTCATACGCCCTTATTACAGTCCGCCTTTTCTGAAACACAGACCTGGTCCAAGAATGTCACGATATGGCCATGAAGTGTAATCAAGGTATTCAATAATCCTCTTAAGGAAACATTGATTACGTGCAAACTTGTACATTCTTGTGATCTCGAATTCAATAATTAAATCAACATAAAGCTATAGAGTCCTATGAATGAACGCCATTTTGCCGTAACATACGGGCTTCGTTGGGGAACTCATTTCAATTAATAGACAAATATGTCATTTCCAGACCACAGAGACTGCAGTGATCCTAAATAGCCTGTAATAATATTAGCCTGATAAACGAGGTCTTTCCGTTTTTCTGTTATATGTTTACTAGAATGGCCCTTTAAAGTCCAAATCAGGAAGTAGACATTCTGATAGGTCTCCTTTGAACTTCTTTTTATTAAGGCCATAAGAGGATTGTTAACGCTAAAAACCTTTTACTGTCCGAGAGAATATGCAGCTTCTATTTTCAAGGTAAAGCAAAATACGATACGACACAAAGGAAACCTTATCTTGTGGCAGACTGTGGTAATAAAATAACTATGCAGTATTGAAGTGAGGTGGTTGCTTAAGGAATGACCACCACCACCACCACCACCACCACCACCACTACTACTACTACTACTACTACTACTACTACTGATAAATTAACCTCGAATACCTCGAACGTTTCCAACCTCGAACATTTCCTGGTATACGATAATACTTATACTACTACCACTACTACTATAACTACTATTACTACTACTACTTATAATAATAATAATACTAATAAGATGCATTTGTAGAACGCGCCATCCACCGTTACACAGTGCTCTGTGCGCTGTTTTTAATGTTTACTTCAGAATCATAGGAAACTGTTTAGAAAGAGCATACACTTTTCTTGTTTGTAGAGTTTGGGAAGGTTTTGATATTGAGTGGAATATTGTTCCATTCACGGCTGCACTGTCAGCGAATGTTAATTTCCAGAAGTTGCTCTTTGTATGTGGCAGAGTGACAAGGAGCTGACACTTGGACCATATGGATCGAGAAGGCTGATAGGGGAGTTCATGTCTGTTGATTACAATGCATTGGATTTTGTTTGAATTGGGTTTAGAGCCGCTTTCAAGATTCTTTCACATATTACGGATTATCAGTCTATGGCAGGAGGAAACCCGCAACAACCGTAACTTTGAATGTTGCAGTAAACCTGCGAGCACCAGCTGGCACTGACAAAGGATGCTAACTGCATTGCCACTCTGCAGACACCACGTTCTGTCATCGCGTCAGAAAGGTACTTCCAAGAACAACGATGTCGGGAGAGTTGAGGAAAACTGATCCATTGACCGGGGTTAATGTAGGGCTTTAAACACGCTTTAGAGCATGGCTATTGCGCAATGACTGCCAATGTAAATGCACACGTCATTATTATTATTATTATTATTATTATTATGTTAAAACACATGGTTATCTATTTTCAGGGACATTTTCACCGCAGAAAGTATTACTCTTTGATTCAATCACAGTAATACAAAAATTATCTGAACATTGCTGAAAGACGTATTAGTAATCTAATGATTTCATACCTAGAACGTGGCGTATACATGCGGATGCTCTGTTTTATAACATTATGTCTGGTGAATATTCAGTAAATAGAATAATTCTCGGCTTAATATATTTACTGTTTAGCATTTAGTATGGTGGTGTAGCACCATGCAGGATAACACATGCACGTGCATGTAAGTATTATTATTATTATTATTATTAGTAGTAGTAGTAGTAGTAGTATTAGTAGTATTAGTAGTATTAGTAGTAGTAGTATGCATTCATATTCTCAAATAGATACGTTTTCGCACGTACATATGTAATATCCAAATACCATACGCTGCGATCATATTAAATTAATGTCAAATATTTCAAAACAAAAAGGTATGCATTTACAGAATTGTCAGTATAAGCTCGAAAGCGTAAATAATGCATACTTCCGATTTCAAGAAAACGTTTAAGCAAAAATGACAAACGTCATTGGACAGTAAGACATTCATTGGAAGATTCACGAGTAAATTTCTATGTAGAAGTGCCTGGCTAATCCTGAAAAAAATGACCCATCAATTGAGCCTTTAATACGTAGTACGTCGATAAGTGACAGTTCTGAAAATTGCTATTACGCGTTTATTTCCCAACGTTACCATTAGCGGGATGCGTTGTCATCGTCTCTCAGCGCATACATCTATCAGCTTGAAGAAAATACTCGAATTCCTGAAACGCTTACTTGATTTCTTTTAGATCCTCTTCAACCTCGGCGGAAGAAGGCGATTGATGTTCATTCAAGATATTTTTTTGTTCACAGTTATTTTGGTTACTATTCTGTATAAGTTTTATACGTTTTATAGAAAATCGTTGGATCTCGGTAATTCAATTTTCTATATCTGCAAAATGAAAAAAAACAAAAACATGTATGTCAGTGAGTATTCAATATTGGTAATGTCTGTAAAAGAATTATGACTATTGAAAAATGCCTATATATAACTCTCTCTCTTCTCTCTCTCCTCTCTCTCTTCTCTCTCTCTATTTCTCTCTCCCCCTCTCTCTCCTCTCTCTCCTCTCTCTCTCTATCTCTCTCTCTTTCTCTCTCCTCTCTCTTCTATCTTTCTCTCTTATCTCTCTCCCCTCTCTCCCTCTCTCTCTTCTCTCTTTCCCTCTCTCTCTTCTCTCTCTCCTCTCTCTCACACACACAAGCGCACACACACGCACACACACACACACATATATATATATATCCCTATCACACTATATCTCCTCTTCTCCCTCTACCCCCCTCTCTCTATTCATCTCTTTCTTTCTTTCTCCCTTCCTCTCACTCTCATGTGTTTGGATATTGCAGCTAAAGCAGCTTGCTCATGAATGCTACCAGAAAGACACCAATTTGTTTCCCTAAGAACTTGGCTCGATCACCCAAACTATTTCACTAGTATCACTACAACATCAATGGACGGGTGTCCACACAATCTAATGCTTTGAATGACACTGACTCACTGACATCAAATACACATGACACGAACTCACGAACATTGAATGCCATCTCCACAGATGCAAAGCGTCGGAGAAAATTGACCGGTTGATTGAAACTGGCCCGAGTGAATCAGAAACATTTTAGAAACCCTTTTAACATCAACAGCCGCTCTGGTAACGATTTTTCTAAAGTTTATTCAATAAAGTTTGTTCTAATCAAATCTTGACAGTAAGTCATTGTGCTCGAGATGGTAATTCTGGGACTATTTCCGCTAAATCCGATTATAATGTTGTCTAAATGAAAGGGGTTTCAAACAGGGCATTGGAGCATGTTGTGAAGCCATCAGATTGCTGAGTTTTTAGAATATCTTTGACCGGGGTCAATTTGGAACATATCTGGGCTGGATCGATCCACTCTGTTAATTTGTAACATGATTCCTACTAATAAAATCTCCTTCGGTTGAGAGAATGTTAGTATAGGCATGTCCGTCACCAGTACCTAGGTATATATAGCGTAGATATGCATCATTACAAGAAGTATAATAGAAGACGGACATCACGTTTAGGGCCATCATCAACCAATGTATGAAGGGCTGCGACATGTGAAGGCTGTCATCAAATAATATCTAACACGGTCTTCATAGTTCTATTCACTAGTAGTGTTAGATTTTTAAATTGTTAATTATTACCATAAATGATCGAGAAAAATGGTAATACAGGTTATTATTGACGGAAATGGTTAATACACTAATGTGCCCTAATGCACCTGTGTAGCCAATATATAGACACTTTATACAAACACGGATTGGTGGGTACAAATGATATTATCTGTATATTATGTAACTATAATTGCTATAGTTACTCTAGTTTCTATAGCATGTTGCTAAACCTGGTGGGGTACAAGCGATATTACCGTATAGTATATTATCTATGGTGGGGTACAAGCGATATTACCGTATAGTATATTATCTATACTATTAATAGTATAGATAATATACTATACGGTAATATCGCTTGTACCCCACCATAGATAATATACTATACGGTAATATCGCTTGTACCCCACCAGGTTTAGCAACATGCTATAGAAACTAGAGTAACTATAGCAATTATAGTTACATAATATACAGATAATATCATTTGTACCCACCAATCCGTGTTTGTATAAAGTGTCTATATATTGGCTACACAGGTGCATTAGGGCACATTAGTGTATTAACCATTTCCGTCAATAATAACCTGTATTACCATTTTTCTCGATCATTTATGGTAATAATTAACAATTTAAAAATCTAACACTACTAGTGAATAGAACTATGAAGACCGTGTTAGATATTATTTGATGACAGCCTTCACATGTCGCAGCCCTTCATACATTGGTTGATGATGGCCCTAAACGTGATGTCCGTCTTCTATTATACTTCTTGTAATGATGCATATCTACGCTATATATACCTAGGTACTGGTGACGGACATGCCTATACTAACATTCTCTCAACCGAAGGAGATTTTATTAGTAGGAATCATGTTACAAATTAACAGAGTGGATCGATCCAGCCCAGATATGTTCCAAATTGACCCCGGTCAAAGATATTCTAAAAACTCAGCAATCTGATGGCTTCACAACATGCTCCAATGCCCTGTTTGAAACCCCTTTCATTTAGACAACATTATAATCGGATTTAGCGGAAATAGTCCCAGAATTACCATCTCGAGCACAATGACTTACTGTCAAGATTTGATTAGAACAAACTTTATTGAATAAACTTTAGAAAAATCGTTACCAGAGCGGCTGTTGATGTTAAAAGGGTTTCTAAAATGTTTCTGATTCACTCGGGCCAGTTTCAATCAACCGGTCAATTTTCTCCGACGCTTTGCATCTGTGGAGATGGCATTCAATGTTCGTGAGTTCGTGTCATGTGTATTTGATGTCAGTGAGTCAGTGTCATTCAAAGCATTAGATTGTGTGGACACCCGTCCATTGATGTTGTAGTGATACTAGTGAAATAGTTTGGGTGATCGAGCCAAGTTCTTAGGGAAACAAATTGGTGTCTTTCTGGTAGCATTCATGAGCAAGCTGCTTTAGCTGCAATATCCAAACACATGAGAGTGAGAGGAAGGGAGAAAGAAAGAAAGAGATGAATAGAGAGAGGGGGGTAGAGGGAGAAGAGGAGATATAGTGTGATAGGGATATATATATATATGTGTGTGTGTGTGTGCGTGTGTGTGCGCTTGTGTGTGTGAGAGAGAGGAGAGAGAGAAGAGAGAGAGGGAAAGAGAGAAGAGAGAGAGGGAGAGAGGGGAGAGAGATAAGAGAGAAAGATAGAAGAGAGAGGAGAGAGAAAGAGAGAGAGATAGAGAGAGAGAGGAGAGAGAGGAGAGAGAGGGGGAGAGAGAAATAGAGAGAGAGAAGAGAGAGAGGAGAGAGAGAAGAGAGAGAGTTATATATAGGCATTTTTCAATAGTCATAATTCTTTTACAGACATTACCAATATTGAATACTCACTGACATACATGTTTTTGTTTTTTTTCATTTTGCAGATATAGAAAATTGAATTACCGAGATCCAACGATTTTCTATAAAACGTATAAAACTTATACAGAATAGTAACCAAAATAACTGTGAACAAAAAAATATCTTGAATGAACATCAATCGCCTTCTTCCGCCGAGGTTGAAGAGGATCTAAAAGAAATCAAGTAAGCGTTTCAGGAATTCGAGTATTTTCTTCAAGCTGATAGATGTATGCGCTGAGAGACGATGACAACGCATCCCGCTAATGGTAACGTTGGGAAATAAACGCGTAATAGCAATTTTCAGAACTGTCACTTATCGACGTACTACGTATTAAAGGCTCAATTGATGGGTCATTTTTTTCAGGATTAGCCAGGCACTTCTACATAGAAATTTACTCGTGAATCTTCCAATGAATGTCTTACTGTCCAATGACGTTTGTCATTTTTGCTTAAACGTTTTCTTGAAATCGGAAGTATGCATTATTTACGCTTTCGAGCTTATACTGACAATTCTGTAAATGCATACCTTTTTGTTTTGAAATATTTGACATTAATTTAATATGATCGCAGCGTATGGTATTTGGATATTACATATGTACGTGCGAAAACGTATCTATTTGAGAATATGAATGCATACTACTACTACTAATACTACTAATACTACTAATACTACTACTACTACTACTACTAATAATAATAATAATAATAATACTTACATGCACGTGCATGTGTTATCCTGCATGGTGCTACACCACCATACTAAATGCTAAACAGTAAATATATTAAGCCGAGAATTATTCTATTTACTGAATATTCACCAGACATAATGTTATAAAACAGAGCATCCGCATGTATACGCCACGTTCTAGGTATGAAATCATTAGATTACTAATACGTCTTTCAGCAATGTTCAGATAATTTTTGTATTACTGTGATTGAATCAAAGAGTAATACTTTCTGCGGTGAAAATGTCCCTGAAAATAGATAACCATGTGTTTTAACATAATAATAATAATAATAATAATAATAATGACGTGTGCATTTACATTGGCAGTCATTGCGCAATAGCCATGCTCTAAAGCGTGTTTAAAGCCCTACATTAACCCCGGTCAATGGATCAGTTTTCCTCAACTCTCCCGACATCGTTGTTCTTGGAAGTACCTTTCTGACGCGATGACAGAACGTGGTGTCTGCAGAGTGGCAATGCAGTTAGCATCCTTTGTCAGTGCCAGCTGGTGCTCGCAGGTTTACTGCAACATTCAAAGTTACGGTTGTTGCGGGTTTCCTCCTGCCATAGACTGATAATCCGTAATATGTGAAAGAATCTTGAAAGCGGCTCTAAACCCAATTCAAACAAAATCCAATGCATTGTAATCAACAGACATGAACTCCCCTATCAGCCTTCTCGATCCATATGGTCCAAGTGTCAGCTCCTTGTCACTCTGCCACATACAAAGAGCAACTTCTGGAAATTAACATTCGCTGACAGTGCAGCCGTGAATGGAACAATATTCCACTCAATATCAAAACCTTCCCAAACTCTACAAACAAGAAAAGTGTATGCTCTTTCTAAACAGTTTCCTATGATTCTGAAGTAAACATTAAAAACAGCGCACAGAGCACTGTGTAACGGTGGATGGCGCGTTCTACAAATGCATCTTATTAGTATTATTATTATTATAAGTAGTAGTAGTAATAGTAGTTATAGTAGTAGTGGTAGTAGTATAAGTATTATCGTATACCAGGAAATGTTCGAGGTTGGAAACGTTCGAGGTATTCGAGGTTAATTTATCAGTAGTAGTAGTAGTAGTAGTAGTAGTAGTAGTGGTGGTGGTGGTGGTGGTGGTGGTGGTGGTCATTCCTTAAGCAACCACCTCACTTCAATACTGCATAGTTATTTTATTACCACAGTCTGCCACAAGATAAGGTTTCCTTTGTGTCGTATCGTATTTTGCTTTACCTTGAAAATAGAAGCTGCATATTCTCTCGGACAGTAAAAGGTTTTTAGCGTTAACAATCCTCTTATGGCCTTAATAAAAAGAAGTTCAAAGGAGACCTATCAGAATGTCTACTTCCTGATTTGGACTTTAAAGGGCCATTCTAGTAAACATATAACAGAAAAACGGAAAGACCTCGTTTATCAGGCTAATATTATTACAGGCTATTTAGGATCACTGCAGTCTCTGTGGTCTGGAAATGACATATTTGTCTATTAATTGAAATGAGTTCCCCAACGAAGCCCGTATGTTACGGCAAAATGGCGTTCATTCATAGGACTCTATAGCTTTATGTTGATTTAATTATTGAATTCGAGATCACAAGAATGTACAAGTTTGCACGTAATCAATGTTTCCTTAAGAGGATTATTGAATACCTTGATTACACTTCATGGCCATATCGTGACATTCTTGGACCAGGTCTGTGTTTCAGAAAAGGCGGACTGTAATAAGGGCGTATGAAGAGCGCAAGTCATGGTTTTCCTATAACAGGAAATGGCGTAGGCCTTGATTTACGCCCGGATTATAGTACGACCCTTTCGTGAAACGCATGCCAAAAGGTTACAGATAATAATCAACTGACGAGTATTGGTAATTCTTACATCGGTTCTTATACTCATTCATTATATATGAAAATCTAGACTGTTTTACGTGGAGAAATTAAAAATACAATTGTAAATGACTGCCTGAGTGCAATATCATTAAATCACAGTCGTGCAATGCTACTTTACATGCATTTCACATTGCTAATTGTGTATTAATTTCTCGTTTTACGAGCATGGACGTATTTCCAAATGAAACTAATCATACTTCGCTATTACTTTCAGGTCAACGGTTCTTAAAGATAAGCATTGATTGAGTCCTTCTATAACTTGCTCTGATCAATGTGCTCTTGTATGTAGAACTTCTCATTTGTACAGGCAATGTGTTGAATAATGAAAACGTAATCTCAGCCCTGATTAAATTTATCGATTGAAACGCAACTGTATTAAATGTAAATATAAGCATTGGGAAATCCATCAAATGCTTGTGTTGATAATTAATGCTTGTATGTGTCAGTTGCAAGTCATACAATTTAAGTCGCATTAGTTTCATGTAGTATGTATACACAGGTCACGTACATTGTAGGATTCTTTCACAGCATGGCACCATTAACATGGCATCATGTATTGTAAGGTTAATCATTCACATACGATGGAAATCTATTAAAGCAAGAACCGGTAAATAATTATAACACATAATGCACACACACACACAAAAAAGAAGCCAAACCTAACAACAACCAGGGCATAGTTGTTCAGAACAGTTGTAGCCACAATTGATTGTAAGTACGTTTAGGGACCCATTACAAGTGTAAGTCCATTGTATGAATTATCACTCAATACTTGAGAATATGGTTACCTAAAACTATTGTAGTGATTAAAGTGGTTCGTGGCTTACCTTTGTAGTGTGTACCTACAATTTTGCTTGCAATCAATTGTAGCTACAACTGTTCTGGACCCCGTTGCACAGAACTGATTGTAAGCCAAAATTTCGGAACCCGCTACAAGTGTAAGTCCATTGCGTAAAACACTTTTATCGGTACAATACTTCGGACTATGGTTAGCTAAAACTATTTTAGCGATAAAAGTGGTTCATGCAACGAGACTTACATTTGTAGCGTGTTCCGAAAATTTGACTTACAATCAATTGTAGCTACAACTGCTGCAACGGGCCCCAAGACATGATGCATGATGAATACGGGGGTCTCGGTAGGTCTGCTTCGTGTGTGATGAAATGTCAAAGATCATCAGGGATATTAAGTTTCTGAACTTAATTATATATCAGTCGTCTATTAAAACATAGTTTTGTAGGTATCCACTTTCAATCGATTCCAAAACTTGCAATTCATATTTAGAGGAAAGGCAAATAGAATTTGCTCAAGAAATAAACACAACTTGTGTTTTTCTTGTATTACTTGGAGTCTTCCGGTCTGCGATATGATCATGTTTTTCATCCATCACGATATAGTTCTGCACATGGGCATCTAGATGCAGAACATGTCGATGTCTAACATTCATTTTCACATTGTATGAGGTATTTTCTTACAACCCAGACGCAACATTCCGGGTTACGAGTTTCGATTTTATTTCTCTCTAAACCACCCACGGTGTTACAAGAGTATAAACGCGAAGGTAATTCCGCTTCAAACGCGACTTGAATGTCAGCTGTTTAATGATGTAGACTGGTTCCTTGTCTATGTCACGCAAGCTTGCTTGTGCAGCATTTAGGCATAGAACTAGTCTATTATATAGTGCATGCTTCATTCACGTTTACGATGACTTATGGGGCATAGCACAGTTTCTCATTGTCAAGTAGTCCGTAGAAAAAGTAGGTTTTGCATACGTTCCATTGTCTGTGCCCTGGTATCTTTGTATGTTAAGTAATATGCATGGTATTGTGTTCCAAATGAAGTAGATTCCACGCAGTTTAATTGCAATCTAATTTAGATCACTACAAATGTATAATAGGAAGGTATATGCATTAGCAATGTGCAGTTGTTAGGTCAATATTGTAGGTGCATGCCAGCCATGCGAGTTGTTGATTTTCACTGCTTGTCATCCACAGCAATTTGCCAAAATCTGACGTGATTGACCCCCTCTATTTTTCTGTTTATGTGAATATTTGGGTCTTTCTGTACAAGTGGGTGTAAAGCTAGTGCATGCTGATTGAATAGATTAGCAACAACAACCTCTCTAACTAAGCTGGTTTATATAATAAATGATAGTGGAAAGAAACTGTGGTATGCTCCCTTAATTGTTTATGACAACGGAAACCTGGCTTGTTTACTGCCCAGTGCTCCCCATGGAGCTGAGAATGAGAATGATGGCACATCATTGACCGGCGTAATAATGAAGCGCTATGGATTCGGCCCAGTATAAGAGTGAACGTTATTATTGTCCTTTTTCTTATGCACATTGATTCCGGGTTTCCAGGACGGGTTCAACCTCGGAACCTTTATCTCCAAAGTCCCATGGTCGACCACTTCGCTACCACCCACCCAAATACTTATTTTAAGTATGTGCCTGGTCATTCTTTGACCTCCTATATTCCAATTAAAATAGCAGTTCCCGTATTTAATATCGACTAATGTCACGTGATATTGGAAAGTACTTTTTCAGCAATAACGTTTCAAATGGTGCAGCCATCAGCACCGCATGACGTTTAGATAGTAGTATTTAAATATTCAATAAAACACACAGTTCACTGAGCGTACACGATTTTGCAGGAGATGCCCACGAATTGCATTCAATTTTGCAAGAATAAAAGAAAAGTTCAATTACCATTTTCAGAAGTAAATCGATCAGCAATCTCAATCTATAAACACGGATATAAAGAAAGTCTTCATGAACTGAGACTGAATTAGAAACTAACATTTCCTCGAGGAATTGGCAACGCTTGGAATATTAATTTGATGGCATGCACGTTGTTGCTTTAGACAAAAGCATGCTTTCGTGCTAACAATTGAATGTCAGATGACATATAAAACAAAGATGCGGTAGGGAAGATGCTGGTGGTGGTGGGGGGGGGGGGGGGATAATTCATTGTCATAATGCATGTTCAAAGCAATCTCTGCATCGTATCATAAAATTAATATTTCCACATCTATGTTGAAAACATATGCGTGTGCACTTAATGATTTGTTGGTTTAAATTGGGTTTAAAAACACTTTCAAGATATGTGTTCACTCATATCACTGTTTGCATGTAATGTGGGTGCATAGCCTGCTTGTACTAGACCGGATTTCCATTGCTGCACTTTATGTTTATGCGAATGGAAAATAGCATTCAGAGAGCTTTAGGTTCCAAGAATGTTAAATTTGAAAAATTCCATTAAATTCTGTATAATTCTCCAAGAACTCCAATTCGACCATAACAGTCATTCAATTCGAACTCTATTTCCTTCTGTTCATGGCCCTAAGGCAATCTTGACAACAAGGCATGCGAATCTTAATCCAAGGCGATAATTATGTATCTCCAGAATACGAACTAGCCATTTTCACCGGAGCTAAACCCCCTTGAGCTAACTAGAAACAGGGAAACCAGTGCAAATAACATGAATTACAATTAATAATTCAACTGACAAATGTAACGGTGATGCAATACTGAAACCTCTTCACAATCGATGAACGACTTTTTGGAATCGGATATTCAGAACTGTTACCAGTGGATTGATTCAATGTCTTCTTTCAACCGATTCTGTCAAAATGATGTATTTGAAGTTGCACTTGTGCGGACGAATAGCCTTTTCAGCGAGAGAAGCATTACGTCCGTTTCATTTAAGAGAATGCAGTTTCTTGGCAAGCTAATCTGGTTAAGACACACATGAAACATGAGGCTGTCATACCTATGAAGTGTAGTGTGTGAACTGAATTATTGAACTGAATGTGAAGATGATCGTGAATCAGACCCTGAGATTACGAAACGTTTTGAGTACGATTTAATTCTCAAGCTCAAATGTTGTATGGGCATTTGTGAACAAAACCTTGAGTTGAGCATGACTTTGTACTCATAAACGTTTCGTGATCTCTGGGACAGATGGAACTATACGTTGAAATATGTTCCATTGAATGTTTTATAGTCTTGATAGCATTGTATGGCCTTCAAACATCTTACTGTGTTCGTCATCCCAACGTTCGACCGTCATACCAATATGTCAATGACGGATGTGGACTATTAAAGCATATTGCATTATGAACGTCTGTGTGACTGAATTAAAATACTACTATATCGTGAAGACATTCTAGACAATATTTTTTTAATTACTATGCAACATAATGTACATATCAATGTTAATCTGTTGTTAAATGGCTGTTCGGACTTAAATGTATCTGAAAATGAAACTATTTTAGAGCCAGTACAGTTGTACATTAAACAAACACACCGATTTGCTTAATATGCTTATGTAAATATGTACAATTATATAATATGTACATGTATCTCTCATTCTTAATCTTTCTTTCTTCTATCCCTATATTTTCTTTCCCTTCTGTTGGGGCATTTAAATTGTAATAATTTGTAACCTATCCATTTCGTTTTGAATAAAATATATTTACACTAAACTACTATACTACTAAGCTGACATGTATACCATTGATCTCACGAGGCAAAAGCTTACTCACAGATTATCTCTGTTCGTAAACAAAAGCTTGACAGATTAATTACGACAATGGATATGATCCATATATTGATGAAGACAACCAGCAAACAGCAACCTAATCATCAAGTTAATGAATGGGACGTTTTTATTATATATTATCGCGTTAATTAAATTTACAGTTGTAATGTATGTTGAATCTATAATGTTATATTTAAGTATTTCTATCTTTTACAATTTGTATATAATGTATGCAATTTAGAGGAGAGTTTGGGTCAAACCCGTTAACAACCAAAATTTTTGTATCGAAATTGTGGCTTAAAGCCATAGCCAAACATTCTCGAATATCCTTTTACGGAATCCTCCATGATCCGAACAGGATGCCTGTAGATCGCGTATTTCAGAGGTCACTCCATCGATACAGTTAGATGTCCTGCATAGAAAAACACCTTAGGTTCCTGGAAGGATCCGTAAAAGGATCCTCGACATTATTTTGCGCTGGTTCTAAGCCACGATTTAAGTCATAGCCCCTACTACTAAAATACCTGGTTTAGAAATGGGAATCCTATGACTAAACAAAATGTTAATATCAGGAAAACCAATTAAATAACGGAATTCAATGTTAAACGAATATGCAATTCAAATGAGGGAAATGCATAACTCGCATTCGAAATCGCATGTCAATATCTCCCAACGGTCAAATTCTTGAACCTGGGCCGTTACATTTTTACTCGATTGAGTTCGCGCATGCGCAACGTCAATAGCGGAAGCTCCCCTGTGGCATCGTTACACGATGATAAGTGAAATCTATTACGTTTATTAGCCAGCTATGATTTAGTGGTATGTGTACGGACTATAGCTGTCAATAAATACTCGTAGTTATCTACAGTCATTATTCAGAAAGGGAGCATGTATATTTAGACAACCCTGTACGTGAACATGATTGACAGGTGGGTGACGTGAGATGGCATGGGAACCAATGTTTTTCCTTGTTACGTAACGTAAATAATTTCATCGAAGAGAGAGAGAGAGAGAGAGAGAGAGAGAGAGAGAGAGCGAGAGAGAGAAAGATTAACAAAAGGAGACCGATAGAGCAAAGAAAGAGAGATAGCACCACAGTCACATAGATTATACCTTCCAGGGATTAATGGCCGTACGCAGTCATCTACTAATATATACTATCCACTGTGTCTATCACGCGCCACGTCAGCGTGGAAAGCACGATCAACTCCCCTGGGGGTTGTGTTTGATAGATAACTATCCAGCATCAGTCTGATGATACCCTGCCCAGTGATCACACACCGACCCCCCGGGAGCCATCATCCTCTACACAACTCTGGGCCAGCTTTCTGATTAAAGTAATACACCCATAGCCGCCGGCGAGGCCAGGCAAGATGGAGAACAAGGACGATGTCCGCAAAATGCCCGACAGGATTCAGATAGATGTTAAATGAAGTTGTCTCTCGGAAAGAAAAAAACATCGCTCCTTCATGTGTAGAGACATCGTGTTGGTCCTGCTCTGTAAAGTGACAAACGACGCAGAATTGAAACACCGCTCCATTAGAAGCCAGTTTCGTTCCAAATTGTCTGCCTTGGGACACGCACATAAGGGGACTAAAGTAATCAACGACTAAAAACGCAATTTCTGAAAATGTTGACTTTGGTTCTTCTGGATGCTAGGGGCGGGATAGTAAGGTCCAAATATAGACATTTGCGATGGAAGATGCCTTCGGAAAATTGGAAGGATAAATATGGGTCTAGCGGAAACCATTTATCTTACCTATCCTCCAAGCATGTTTATGGTAGTTTACCGTTCTTATTGGATGAGGAACTGAGGAATATGGAGTCAACAGTTCTAACAGTGGTCTGCTGAAGCAAATTGGTGACCATGAGAAGAGAGTAATAAACAGTTCATGTGTCTACTAGGGCGTTAACTTCACAAGCTTGAGCTCGTTATTAATCTGTCAAGCGTTCGCGTAGATGCAAGTGGCATAAGTAAAAAAATATTAGAGCAGAGCATCACCAGCCGGTGGACATCCAACATATTACATGCATGACATGCAAATCCGTGATGAGGGAAAGACTCTTGAAAACGGCACAATACTAATTCAACTGTCAAACCAATCATATTCGCAGAAAGATAAATGGTGTTCCGGTGCACTTATAAAACCTGAAACAGTATTGCCTCATTACATGGGTCATTTGTAATGGTATATAGTCATCCGGGTTCTTGTAGCTTCCTTGGGCAACATAATTTCTGCGATGGACGATTACACACTTCCGGTATCATCAACGAACCAGACCCGCGCTTTACGAAACGGTCGTACAGGTGGTCAGGTCGTAAATCGAGGATTACGTCATTTCGTGATACAATTATAGCATGGCGTAATGTCTGATTCAAAACCGATCTACAGCAAGATTCTTTCGCGAAATTCAGGTCTGAAAACTACATCCACAAATTACTCATATAGTGTTCGTCATTTCCATGTTCTAGCCCATTTTTACAGCCGACTCCTTACTAGACACCAATCACCGATTAGGATATAAAAATCACATTCCAACGGCTTTCCATTACGCGGACCCGGCATAAGATGTCTCGTAAATGGTCAGTTCATTTTGAATGCTACCAAACCGGCTCCGACTTTGAAATCGATAAAGTCAAAGGTCTTCCTCGGGAGTCATCGATCAATGAGTATGTACGTACATCGGAGATATGCCTTAGCACCAATTTACGATCACTTTTCTGCAGACAGCTTCGTAATGCTGGCCGTCGCGAGGTGTGATCGAACGTCGTGGATGAAGATAACATGGAACAGTTAGCCGCCGCTCGATGAGTCTGTAGGACGAGTCGGGCTTGCTTTCCGTGTCAAGTTTCTTTCTTCATTTTCTTTTAGTAAAATATCTGGCTTGCGTTTCACGAAAGGGTGGTACCTTGGCTCGGGCGTAAATGCAGACGTACATCGTGCATTTATTATAGCGAGGTGTTTCGTAAACTTCGATTAACGCCCGGACTACCGGTACGACACTTTCGTGGTACGCAGGCCCTGGGCGTACGGAACGTAACTCTAGGGTAACGAAGCATAACTCTAGAGCAACTTTAACTTCAACCATTGAAAGTCTATGCCTAAGGATGGAGTTACGGTTACATTAGAGTTGTGCCGTGTCGTACAGGAGCGACCTGAGTAACGTCCCACGAGTCGTAATTCCATGGTTGTGTATAGGCGTTACGACTCTCGTAGCGCTACGATCGTTCTGTGGGACGGAACCCTGGACTCCAGATAATGAAGCTTTCGCATCTACTAAGAGGCCATTATTACACTCTCAGTCTCATATCTATCATTCTCGCTGATCGCTACGAGAAGACTATATGATGTGGGGTTTTTTTGTGTGTGGATACGAGAGCTTCATGAAAGGGGTGCCCTGAGCAAAGCGTGCGTGTTCACCTTATACCCAAATTCAACGGTATACCATTGCACTACCACACATCAGTCAATGAGATTACTTTTTTAGAGGGGTTAATATATCTTGTTCGACCGAGGAACATGATATATATCGTTAATGTCTCGAAGGATGGCAGTAGGAACTGTTGCCGAAAATTAGTTCTAGATTAACTGTCTATACATTAGCTTGAGTTACGAATTATTAAAGGTTTAGGGAAACACCTGCTGCCGGAGACAATGTCAGGGATATTTATTATCATTTAAACTTTTTTTATTGGGGCTTAGAACTGCTTTCGAGAGTACTTCTCTCATTTTACGGTTTGTCAGTTTACTGCAAAACTAAATTTAACCTGCGACACATGTAACGCTGTGCGTTAGAGTACAACTGCAACCACCGGCTACTGACAAATAAAGTGTGTCAGCTGCACTGCGACCATGACAACGCATTTTATCATGATCGCAACGGAAATTTAACCAGCGAATATTGATGATGCCGTGTCCGTAGGGAAGGTTAGAATTCGAAACCATCGACTCCGGCGATATTTACGACAAAACATTTGAGCCTTCTCTTTTCAGAAGCAGTAGATGGTGATCTCCACGCTGTGGTGACATACGACCGCTCATCATACTAATATACGATCGTCCACAGTGACAGACAATCTGCTCTGTGGTCGGTGGGTAGCATCTATAGTTAATGGATCTACTAGGTGTCACTTCCGACTATCATTAGGGTTCATGCGGACAACAATTGACATCAGGGAATCATCGCTCACGTTACGGTATGCCGTCGAGTTCTTGTAGGTCCTTTTCAGTTTCCACGTGTCATTTCGCCGGGAGGCAAGGCCAATTTTGTCGTTTTCTATCGAATTCACAGTTGGTCTGAAATCGACTGGAGGGTCGGGGGAAAATTAGCAGTGTAGAGACGACACTAACGGTGCTTTAGAGCTGTTTCTCGAAGATGGCTCAGGGAAGCCGTATTAAATCATTGCATTCCAAGAGATCATGGGATATAATCATTGGATGACAGGCTGAGTTCTTGTCCCAGGAAATTTGGAATAGATTGAGCATTGTATTAGTCGATATAGCATACAGTTTAGAGAAGGATTTCTGGTTTATTAGACTACGTTAAGTTGTATGTAACGTTTCTAAAGACGCATGCTAAAATAGTAGATGGCATGTATTATGATTACGCTATTAACAATACGCAAGAGAGAGAGAGAGAGAGTGTGTGTGTGTGTATGTGTGTGTGTGTGTGTGTGTGTGTGTTAAATTCAGGTTAATGCATTTCTCTAATGGTCAGAAATATGGATAAAACATTCGAACGAACAAACGAACAAAAACGAGAATATACGCGACAAAGCAACGACGACATTCTTAAATAAAACATATTGTCAGCCACGAAAACAAATGTCAACGCTTTCAAAGAGTTCACTAAATAGCTGACATCAATGGCCAACTAGAACTACTTTTTTTGGTGACGAAATACTTTTATTAGCATGTCAAAATGATCTTATGACATTTCACTCGTCTTATCGAACATGGATTTTGGTAAGATTACAACTTATGAATATGGTCGTAAGACAGCGATGATGCATTATACTATGCCGTCTAGACGTTAGAATATATCCCTAGAGAGTTGCCGTACTATTTGAGAGACATTGTTACTAAGCTGGTACCGTTATCTGGCTAGTGATAGATCATGTATCTGAGACATTCCACTCATCACTGTGTAGGCTAGCCAGGCTATTTTCATATGGTATCCAATGAGATTAATCTCGATCTGATGTTAGACTCTGTACGCCTGGGTATATTCCGGAACATAATATTTGATACTGGGTGATGATATATTATAAATCAATATTACATAGATCTACATATAACTAATAAACATGTAATCCGATGTTCTACTGTATACGCCAAGATATATTCAAGAACATTATTTTTGGCATTTCGTAATGATATATTCTAAATTAATTATATTATGATAGATCTATATACAACTACAATGTACATACGTGTAATCCAGAGTTCGATTGTATACGACAAGATCAATATTCAAGAACATAATATATGACTTTTGTGTTATTATATTTTCCAAATCAATAAAATAAATTAATTCCTTAGATAATCGAATCCTGCTAAATATAATAGTGCGTGCTGAAAACGAATTTTAACAGAATATATTTGCATTTTAGACATATTGCTTAATAGGTCAAAGGTAAAAGGGGGGGGTGTATTAATTATGGAAAAACAAATTCTCATGTTTTTTTAGTAATCTACAAATATGTGGTTTATTTTTTTCCGAATTAATTATACCTACCCTCTAACATTGGAAAAAAGACGGGTCAGTGCATATTTAGAACGGAACACTTAATTTTTTTAATAGAAGACTGACTGGTTTAATTGGCGATACAACGTCATATTATTTTTGTAGCTTTCTGTATATTTCTTTAGTAGGTAAGAAAAGGGGCGGGTGGTAGTGCAGTGGTAGAACTTTGGACTTCGGAGCCAAAGGTTCCAGGTTCAAAGCCCGCCTCGAGGGCCCGGCAGCAATGTTCGCGAAAGTTACCTCTCTGACGCAATATTGATAGGATGCGATGTCTGTAGAATGACAATGCAGTTGTCATCCTTGGCCTTGTCAGTACCAGCCGGTGCTCGCAGGTTTACTGCAACATTCAGCGTTAGGGGTTGCGGGTTTCCTCCTGCCTTAAACTGACAAGCCGTAATATAAGTGAAAGAATCTTGAAAGCGACTCTAAGACCCAATTTTAAAAATATATATAAAGTAAGTAAAATATAAGTAATAAAAAAACAATGTTAATACTGCAAGCAAAGATCACATTGCCACTATAGCAATATATGGTTATGGGGGACGTTGATTACTGAATATGTGCTTGTCTTTGACTGATTAACTAAACTATTGTCATACCATCCGTTCTGTTACCTCTTGGACTACAATACGACCTTTTGGAGAACTCCAGGCACAAAATTGTGCCATAGGTTGTTCTTTAATTTAATTTATGTTTTTTTAAACTGGGGTTTGGTTCCGTTCTCAAGATTCTTTCACTTGTCGGTTTATGGTAGGAGGAACCCCGTATAGCGCTGAATGTTGCAGTAAACCTGCGAGCATGGGTTGGTACTGGGAAACCAACGACAGACAGCGCATTATTCTATATTACGTATAAACTGGTCTACATACATGTATACATACGCGGCCAATGGCCTACACTACAGACACTGATACAGCTGTTTCCTGAGCGGCTGGAACTCCTTGTCGTTGATGGATGACCTCACAAAGAAGAAACCTCGCGGGCACACGGATTTCTATCAAAGGATTTACTACCCTGCCTATATCTGAGTACAGACGATACATCACATTGATCTGGAGTGTTTATCCATTGTTTTCCCCTTATACATTGTGCTCCCTTGTAGGATTCAATTCCGTCTAATGTCAGTGGAGTGTCCGGATTTAAAAGAGTGGGACATGGTGTAGATCATTATGTTAAAGGTAGGATTCATTTCCGGATAATGTCAATGCAGTATCAGGATTTAAATGGAAAGAAGTAGCGTAGATCACAATGTTAAAGGTGAAAGTTGGATACGTTGTAAAGAAAAGAAGATAGATAAATTTGAAAACAGAAAAAGAAGTGGCGTCGATCATAATGTTAAAGGTGAAAGTTGGATACGTTGTAAAGAAAAGAAGATAGATAAATTTGAAAACAGGAAAAGAAGTGGCGTAGATAATAATGTTAAAGGTAGCAGTTGGACACGTTGTAAAGAAAAGAAGATAGATAAATTTGAAAACAGGAAACGTTCCTTTATGTGGCTTCTTGAGAAGAAACGAAACACAAGAAAAACGTTTTAATCAAAATCAGACTTTTTTCTATGCGAAAGAATAATTTATCTTTCAAACGAGACATTTGGCTTTGCAATCTGCCAAACGTAATTACGCATTATTGTGTAACCTATCTTTGCCAGGGTGCAAGAGGAGCATGCCACCCCCTTGATTAGAGCACACGCTCGTCGGGAAACAGCACGGTTCGGAGAAGCCAGAAAGGCGCACTTGATTAGTAATTTCTCATTGGAGAGATCACCATCAGTTCTCAACGTTGATGAGAAAATGATGGAGTCTCTTCGACGTGTCACATAAAAAAAATCGGAACGCCAGATGGGGTAAAAGCGAATCTGGAGCATTAATTTGGAATGCATTTAAGTTCTTCGCTGATTTCTTCATGTATCTTTATAATCGTTTTATTCGTGGGTTTTTGCTATCTTCTTAGCAGAACTGTTTTACATTGTAGATGCCAGACATAAAGGCGAGTGTTAAACTCTAACTTGACCTTCTGAAAATAGCTTTGATATTTTTTTAATAGATTGCTATTAAGTGGGCATTGCACTGCTAGTCTTTCTTCTGAAAATTAACATTTGTATTTTAGAAAATATGCGCCATTAAGAGAATAATGAACTGCTAATCTTTCTTCTTAAACTAGCAATGTGCATTATCTAAAATAGCAACACTGAACTGCTAATAGTAGCACATATGGGAATATAACAAGGAATGCTGACCAATATATCACAGCATCCTCTAAAACCAGGCATAACATTTGCATTAAGCATACGCTACTGTCTATGAAAGAACGATCACTCTGTCTTGTTCTCGTGGATGCATATCACTAAAAAAAATACGTTCTCTTGACCTCACGTTGTATCTAACTTACTTAAACATTTCAAACTTCAGTTGGTACATACTAGATCTATCCATGTTGAAAAAGAAAATAGAGTAGTGCTTTATATGCCTTTAACTAAAGTTTAATGCTTCTAGAGGAGTAACTATGATGTATTTAATAATCAATGTTTTTAATTACATGTATCATTGCTTTCAATTATCTGCTTAATAATGCCAAAGAATAACTTAAATTTATCAGTAGGTTCATAGGGATGGCGAATTAAAAAACTTTTCTCGTTAGAAATTTAACTACAAATACAATACAATACAATAAAATATAGTAAAATAAAATATAAATAAATCAATAAAGTGTTTCTAAATTGCCATAACTTGCAACGAAAAACAGATTGTATTAGATAACTGATTAGATATCATTTCACATTTAACCTTAACATTTAACCAAAACTCAAAACAAGATAGAAACGACATCTACACTCATATACTTAATTAATTATTCCAGAAAAGTGGATTTTTTTTCTAGTTCACTAATGATTACGACTGCTTCCATTTTACATAATATAATCGAAGAACATGCCTTGCGTCCTTTGAAATTATTTTAATGTTAAATTAGAATGATAAATCACAATAGCGTTGCATTTTTTTAAACCAAAGACTAAGAAAACGGAAATAGTGATACGCCGTTCCCTGGTGTGTATTAGATCACAGGCTAATATTGTCGCATGCAAAAACAACTCAGTGACGTTGGCGATTAAAAATATTTCTAATTTAGTTCCAAACAATGTCTAAAGAACATCAATCTCTACCACGCTGAGCAAGGGAATTAGTTGTATGTGCGCGCTTTCAAACGAATAACATTGAAACTCATTCTGGTCCAACTAATTGAACACACGGGATGGGAGAAACAAGAATAAAAGACCTTCTTACAATTTCGGCACAAATTAGGATTCGAACTCGCAGCTGGGGTTCAAATCTCTAGGTACATGCGGGTCCTTGAGGGGTTATGTACCTTGTCGCGAGAGCAGGTGGGGCGTGTTCGTCGCGTCAAGGGACGTAACTCTAGTTGTGATTTGTCTTTATCTTTTCGTCCCTGAGAGATTGAATCTTGTTAAGGTTTCGCACATGAACACGGCGAGTTTTAAAGGTTTCTTATTGTAAGATCGACGAAGCAGATCAATGAGCACTAGTGATTAAAAGGGGGCTAGCTAATTGTAATATTAGGAAGTAGACGAACATCTGCCCAGCGTGTGATTCAGAGCTTGGGTAAGGTCTTCGGGGAGTTATCATACCAATTTAAGTTGGCTTCTAAAGTTCAAAAGGTAGCGCCGGAACAAAAAGTCGCGGCTTTGCTGTCGAAATTCGAAATAAATCTCACAGACAGCTAAATGTTTATTCACATCTCATCAAGTGTATCATATAGTAAAGCAATAACACATGTGATTAGTGTGTTCACATTTCTCTTATCCTGTTGATTTTTTTCTATCTCAATAAAATATGTTGAAATCAAATCAAACATTAAAAGAATCGTTCATAGCATAGTATTGTCAAGCCATACATGTGACCTGAATTGTGAACAATATGTTAGTGTTCTTTCAGTGGCCTAACGGTAGACGCCGTTTGATATTTAATATGTTATAGGCCTATGTATATCATGTGCGAATGTTTCCATAATTATTAGTCTCTTAATTATTAGTCTTCTAGACATATTATTGTATATGGTTTTAATAACCCAACGGTAGCCGTCGATTGATAGTTGGTATATGTTATGGATGTGGGTGTATGTTAGACTCTTGTCCATCTTCTAGACACATTATTGCAGATCTACTCACCATACGTGGGTATAAAACACTACAGTGAAGATTTAACATCTATAACGTATCTAAAATGGACTACTGTAATAACACATTACTAGACCACTCCCCGAGGACAACTACGTCTTCAACTTCAACAACACAGCTGCAAGGATAATAATTAGGAGCCTAAATGATGGCCGGGCCATAGGACATCAGTTGGTATGAAGCTCCATTGGCTACCAGTATGCCAGCGAGCACTGACTGATGTCATGCATGCACCTCTAGCCTTATATGGAAATTAATACGACCAGGATTCCGTTTAGTGTCCGAATTTTTGTGATACATGGAGAATACTAAACCAGCTTCCGTGTAATAGATAGACCACGATTTCTAATGTCTTAAAATACGATTCTTTTCTCCAGCCATGTAACTACTAACGGTAATTGCGGACAAAGAAAATAATTTACGTGTCTTGCTCTTAAGAAATGGAACCATTTACTACTACTACTACTACTACTTCCCGCCCCGGGGGCTCGGCATCAATGTTCGCGAAAGTTACCTTTCTGACGCGATATTGATAGGATGCGATGTCTGCAATGCAGTTATCATCCTTGGTCTTGTCAGTATCAGCCGGTGCTCAGAGGTTTATTGCAACATTCAGCGCTACGGATGTTGCGGGTTTCCTCCTGCCCTAAAGTGATAAGTGAGAGAATCTTGAAAGCGATTCTAAACCCCAATTCACAAATACTACTACTACTACTACTATTACTACTACTACTACTACTACTACTACTACTACTACTACTACTGCTACTGCTGCTGTTTTTACTACTAATAATAATAATGTTTATCACCCAATACTGCGTTTTCGCAGTTGATATCGCTATTAGATATCGTTTGACCCAATTAGTGGTTTATTTGATTGTTCTATCATTGTGATGTCATATCTTGACCCAATACTTTGTTTGTTCTACCATTGTTATGAAGTCACATTGCGAATGCTCAGCAGCCTAAACATTGACTTTACAGTTAAATCTTTATGATGTGTAATGTTTCTTCTTAAATGACTTTAAAATGATATTGTAAGGCACAAGTAGGTTGGACAGATATGATGGAGCCATGTTAGTTACACTCTTAGTTACACCAAGCAGAGCACTTTGAATTGGATCCGGGCTTCAACCGGAAGCCTATTCAACGTCTTCAACTAATACTACTTACATGCACGTGCATGTTTTATTCTGCATGGTGCTACACCACCATACTAAATGCTAAATAGTAAATATATTAAGCCGAGAATTATTCTATTTACTGAATATCAACCAGACATAATGTGATAAAACAGAGCATCTGCATGTATTCGCCACATTCTAGGTGTGAAATCGTTAGATTACTAATAAGTCTTTCAGCAATGTTCAGATAATTTCTGTATTACTGTGACTGAATCAAAGAGTAATACTTTCTGCGGTGAAAATGTCCCTATCTGAAAATAGATAACCATGTGTTTGAACATAACACCTGATTCAGATTCAACACAGAGCACTGTGTAACGCTGGATATTATTAGTATTAGTATTATTATTATTATGATATTATTATTATTATTATTATTATTATTATTAACGCGTCAAATGTTACGTTGATGTCCTTTACGGGTATTATCACACTGTATGAATACAGTCTTAACATACATAGCTAAATACGCTCTATTGTAAGATATAAAACATTCGTAGAATCACTAAATAACCTAGAATAACCGATAATAGTTTTTAATATGTAAAAGCGAAACCAAACGTCAGCACTTTACACGTATATTTTTTTTAAATTTGTTTTTTTAGTTTCCAGGAGGGAATTCAAATATAGGGGAGATAACATTGCAATGAATAAACTTAGGCCTAATAATAACACGAATAATTATACGAATAATAATATGCCTAATAATAACACATATACATGAATATGAATACGAGTTGTCTCCCGGTTTCGTCGAGTTACAGACAGGTGTTATGTTATTAGCTGTCGTCATTCCCGTGCTAAGCAGATGCACGTGTCAATCAAATCATTGGTATATATATTCCACATACAACACCTGTGTATAAATCAGTTCGCAGGCTTGGCTGAAAATAGACTAAACCATGGTCTCAATGTCTTTGCACCGTATGTGACTGCTCTAGGAGATAAATATAACTATTTTATTAGTATGTGCTATTATAATCTGCTAACATTAAGAAAAATCACTTTTTAGAAAAACCTTACGTCAATCAGACAGGCAACGTGTCTGGGGTTGAATTTCAGAACTAAGGCCATAGTTATTTGATTCCCTGGTTTGTGTGTGTGTGTGTGTGTGTGTGTGTGTGTGTGTGTGTGTGTGTGTGTGTGTGTGTGTGTGTGTGTGTGTTGTGTG
>JAUTBT010000771.1:0-11047 GCA_032361225.1 Lepetodrilus schrolli | reverse complement strand
GTGTGTATGTATGTTTGTGTATATGTGTATATGTGTGTATGTATGTGTGTCTGTGTGTGTGCGTTTGTGTGTGTATGTGTGTGTCTGTGTGTGTGCGTTTGTGTGTGTGTATGTGTGTGTATGTGTGTGTGTCTATGTGTGTGTATCTGTGTGTGTGTATGTGTGAGTATGTGTGTATCTGTGTGTGTGTCTGTGTGAGTATGTGTGTGTGTGTGTGTGTGTTTGTGCATGTATGTATGTACATTATTAGCACATCAATAGATGGCATTTAGGTGGCTGCTTTTAAACAGCTTTTGAACAGCACCTGTTTCCATAATGAAATGTTATTACAGGTTACATATTACTACTACTACTACTACTACTACTACTACGACTACTACTACTACTACTACTACTAATAATAATAATAATAATAATAATACAATACTAATAATAATAAAATAATAATAATAAGGTGCGCATTTATATTGCGCCATAGCGCTACATTATGGATCACTGTGCTCTCATGTTCCCTTCTCAACTCTCCGAGGAGTATACAACCCAAGCTTACATGGGTAAGTCTGGATAGCTCCAGTGGTTAACATGCATTATTCAATGCCAAGCATTTTAAGAAGAAAAAACACACACAAAACTAAATATGTGTTCATGCATTCAATAATTAATTTACGTAATGAAGATGAGAGACACAGTTGTTTAGCGGTGTGCGTGTTTATAATCCACATGCTGTGGTTTCCAGTATAGGTTTACACCAGTGTTGTGTCGGATATCGTCGACCGAACATGAATGTGTAAAAGTACATGAAATAGCCCCCTCCCCCTTCTTCAATAGAAACTACCGTATCAGTTGTAATTATACCGTAAAGAGGCAAGATCATACTTGCATAGGGAACAATGGTCACTATGGGAAGTATTGCATATTATGAAAGAACAATATTTTCCCGACATGTGAGATTTTGTAGTAATCGAGAAATACATGTATTTCCTATCCAAAGACATCTACTCCCTCACAGAAGCCAAAATATGCAATCAAATTGGTAGTGTTTTTTCTTTCTGTTCTACCAGCTGGTTAAATTACCGCGTATGAACAACATTTGAGCTCACGATAGATTACAATGTCTCTCTGGTTAATCTATCAACATGTTCTTTCTCGGTGTTTGATCGACATGTGCATGATGAAAGAAACGGCATCGTACCACTCCGAGTTTGGGTTTTATCTGTGATAGGGCAGGATACAGGGGCCTATTAAAAAATAATATAATATGAAAATATTGAAAACCAGTGGGAAATGTAGCTAGGTAAACCAATTAACTTGTGTATACATAACACATGTACATACTTTCCTGTAAAAATGCGTTTGACCATGAAATATGTAAACAAACCCGTTATTGTATGCCTTTAAACTCCATATTTTAACATTCAATTTAGGAAATGCCATAATATTACCTTCAAAATTGTAACTTACAGCATATCAAAGTCAGTGTTGCTATATTACTGTTGATGCATCATAACGCCGGCTAATGCACGATTCAGGATTCTATATATATCGATTGGGAAATCGAAACTTGCTTCTACCTGTTACATTGGTCAAAGATCATTCGAATACCGACCTAGATAGCAATGTAACCCCTTATGGTCTAAACTGTAAATGAAGGTTCTCGATGGCTTAGTATCATTAATACACAACATGTTTATGATAATACATGCTACAAACTACTACATTACGTGTATGCTTGTGGAAGTGGCACCTTCTCGTAAATGAATGCATTCATTTGGCGGTAAAATCATAGTTTGAGACAAGGTTCATAAAGTGTTAACAACACAAGGTATAAAGTGTTAACAACGAGGAAGGATTCCAGGTAAACCAGATCTACACACCCGTAAAATGGGCATAGTTTAACAGTAGTTATTTTATTATTAACTCCAACATGGGTGCCATTTTTTGTTAAAGTTAGATATGGAGAAGGGGGAGGACGAAGTCAAGTCACAGGTGTATTATGTCTACGTGCTACTCGCACTGAACCACCATCACATTGTCATAGGTAAGTAAATTATATATTACTTTGGCCTAGTCCGGGCAATTGATGTCTCATTATGTGTATACTACAGCGGCAAGGAATACTTATTAAGAACAAAATATAAACATTTATTCATACGGAAACTGTGTTGAGTACCGCTCATGTAGGACTAATATATGTAACTCAATGTATGTGATGCTTTTTTAATGATTTTATTCCAGTAGATGAAATACGGTACATATAATACAGATATATCTATGTATGGTTCAGCATAAATATAATATTAAAACATGAAGTAAATTCAAGTGGTCTATACGTGGTAAATTTAGGGTGGCCAAGTTGATGCCAAGTTGATGTCAATATGATGCCAAGTTGATCTCAAGATGATACCAAGTTGATGTCAAGTTGATGTCAAGATGATGCCAAGTTGATGTCAAGTTGATGTCAAGATGAATAATGCAAGTGCATTCATAAATTCACCATTCATCGTAGACTTAGTTAATTAGTCATATTTGAATCCAAGGAAATATGCAGCTGTTTGTCCTTGGTAGGCCATCGTGCTTGTGGTTCCAATACAATCAAGTACTTGAAGTAGTTCCTACAGGCATACTGAAAAACGGTTTCTGACGCGATATTGATAGGATGGGCTGTCTGTACCGTGGCGATGCAGTTATCATTCTTGGTCTGACAGTACCAGCCGGTGCTCGCAGGTTTACTGCAACATTCAGAGCTATTGGTGATATAAGTGAAATAATCTTGAAAGCGGCTCTAAAATCCAATGCAATAAAAACAAACAAAAAACGTAATCGAGTTTCATGTCCACTATTTATTGCTAGGCTAGACATTAAGTCCACACACTAGCATTATATTATCATTAGAGAAAAAAAACGCAGTTAATAATTTTGCAAACTGAATTGTATTATACATATAAAGTACATTTACTCTGCATTCATTCAGAATGTGCAAGCTATGTATAGCGAAGTGGGATTGCTGTATTTGCAGGTTGCTATCTATTTGTTGCTGGAGCGGTTGCCATGCTACTGAGCCTCGTATTTCTCAGCGTCATAAGCTGTGTTCTGCTCAGAAGGTAGGCTTATTTAATGTAGAATGTCCACACATTGCATTTCCCCACTCAGTCTCAATGTTTATTCTATCCCATACTTTGGAGGATTTCGATGAATAGATGATAATATCATCCCACAGACATCGCCCTGAGGTTGAGACACTTTTATGTTATTTCATGCCCAACTCACATTTTGCATTGAGGCTTGACAACAGAACATGTTGAGTCATCCTCCAAACACAGACTATTATGTCTACTTAACATCCGTAAACTGGCGTGGGAAGTACGAATTATGGTCTGCGTTTCGAGGATTGGGATGAGGATGCAGTCGTATCACTAACGCCGACAATGTATCTTAACCTCGGGTTCAGGTCTCGAGATGACGAAACTTCTTTAAGTACGATTTCATGCTCAACTCAAAGGTTTATTCACAAATTTTCATATTAAATTGTAGCTTGGGCAGGAAATCTTCCTCAAAAGGTTTCGTAATCTCGGGATCAGACCTGTGTTTCACGAAAGGGTGACACATAGGATATCATGGCTTTACTAAAACAGGTGAGACAAACTTCGGTTACCGCCTTGGATACCAGTTCGAATCGGGTTCGAGCCTTTCTAGACGTTGCATACATGTCTATTATTCCTTAGTTAGACACTTAGTCACGGCGAATATAGACGATTGTCAGTTCTACGTCGCCTATTCTTCGACATTGTTTACAACTTATCATATACCTTCAATACGATTGTCAGTTCTACAACGCCTATTGTTTGACATTATTATCTATTTTGTTCATATATATATTATACGATTGTCAGTTCGGGATCATATTTATTTTATATGATTGTTAGTTCTACACCGCATATTGTTTGACATTGTTTTATACTTGTCATATTTTATTGTCAATTTTCAAAAGAAATAATGTTTCAATTTTATTTGGTAATTCAGAGACACGAGGTATAAGGGACGGACACTTTCAACAACTGCGAGCAGAGATAGTCCAGAAGATACATACACGTCTTTACAAACTGTGGATTCTGACGGACAACACCACAAAGACAGTATATCCACGTGTACAGATCTAGACAATAACTATGCAAGGCCATTCATGCCTGTGGAAGAGATAAGCTTAAACAGACACTGTCTAATAAGCAGCCAAGACCATTCCTGTACTGAATACACTCATCAGAGCTGTGGAGTTTATACAACGGGGGAAATGGCGATATCGTATTGCGATTTAGACGAACTGAGGGCAGAATGCATGCACATGTTCAACCCACCCAGCGCAGATAGGTTGGCATGTGTAGAAGAAAGTGAATATTGCACAAGTGGTGCGTATGAAAGTACTTCGGCTGACAGTATCCGTAGTCCTACCGTGATCGTATTCCCCGTGGTTGGCGAGTCTGACAATGAATGCTAAACCTCGATTAATGACGTTCTTATTATGACGTTTTTTTATTATGACGTTATCTTTCCTTGGTACCACTAGACTTTGCATTTGCATCGTATTTTACAAGGACAGGGACAAGTCATAGCTAGGTATGCGCCAGAAAATGAAGCTGTTTGTCATTTGGTAACATTCATAGCCTTTAGAACGACATTTGACTCAATTTCCATGGCATGCAGTTAATATAAATTGTTAGCAATATTTCAATGCAACATGTAGCTATTGTCATCGCTCAGGTCGTTTTTGAAGCCCTGTTCTCGAGTTGACACGACACGAGAACTGGGTTTCGAACAACGAGATTTTCACTCCCCACATTTTGGCGGTTTGGTGGAGGATCGGACGAGATCACACACGGCACGCACTTAAGGTTCCCAACCGGGAACACAAGATCACGGTTCCAGGGTAACTCCAGGGCGACGTTTCAAATAAGCCCTCAAGGTCGTGCTTTATGAATAATAATCCATATCATTACTTTCAAATGAATATCTACATGTAGACTTACATTGGTCAGATTGCTCATCTAACACTTTCGGAGTGTTTTCAAGTTGATGTTCCTCAGACATTAGCGTTATGTATTGATCGTCTTCAGGCGATTTTCTCAACACACGACAGTCAGTCTGACGCAGAACTGAGTCTGCGGTTTCTCCTACACCGTCTTCCATGGTCTCGCTTACAGAAGCCGAGGGAACACGATCCAGAAAGTCATCACTATTGAAGTCAGTGGCGCGACGTTCTTTGATGACAACAGAATACTGAGCTTCTGGTCCTTGTGCATCTTCACATGGTCTTGGGTTTGGCAAGTGGATATCATCATCACCGCGGATAGTCTGATATTCTGGTCCTTTTTCAGCTTCAGATGGTCTTGGATCTGGCAGGTGCACACCATCGTCACCGCGGAGAGTGCGTTGTATGCGAGGCTCGCTGACTGATGCGTTGATGTCAATATCAGAAGACCACGGATCACAGTAAGGGCTGCGGGTTAAATCCCCGGCGGCTGTGGCGACATCATTACTAGAAGACCACGGATCCCAGTACGGGTTTCCGTGTATTAGCATGGCGGGTGTTTGCTGACTATTCACAGGCGTTGGTTCGGCAGAACCAATCACTGTAGCTGGAGCCTGCCCATCTGATGGATCGCGTGTTCCACCAATATACACATTTGTCTCAGACTGCAATCGTCTCACTCTATTGCGAGATCGCAGATGTTCCAAGCGTAGTTCCTGCTGTACAATCCTTTTGGTCGCATTCCTAAGCCTAGGACATACAAAACACACTCGAGCAATTTCACGAATTCATTCTTACTTGATATCTATGTTGTGTACCGTATACCTGTACGTTTGGAATATTACAGCATATTGAATCGCGTATTAAACATTAATTATTAACGAATGCAATCCCATTTCATTTATCGATTGCAAATGCATTAGATAATTGTCGAGATGGAACAACTTGTGTATAGAAGAAGACTGAACGGACCAAAGAGGCATATACAAAAAACATCCAAACTTACATATAATACAGATAGCAACCAGAGGTAACGACAACAAGCGTGAACACAGACAATAATCCTGCCATCAAAATCACGATCAGAATGCCTGCAAGTAAAGTATGTATATATAATTGTATAGACCGGAATATGACTGAATATTATAATTGTGTACAGATGAATGTGTATACTAGTAGACCGTAGTATTGTTAGAATTAAAATATATATGCGTACTGTGTTTATTTTTTTTTTTATTTGGGCGGGGGGTGTGGAGGGTGGTGGGGGATTGTGGTTTAGAGCTGCATTCACGATTCTTTCACTTATATGACGTCTTGTCAGTCTACAGCAGGAGGAAACCCGCAACATCCGTAACGCTTAATGTTGCAGTAAACCTGCGAACACCAGCTATCATGATAGCGTAAGAACAGTAACTTCAGATGCCGCCTGACTCCCGGGACGGGATTTCAATCCGTTGCGACACCACCCGCACCAACGAGGACGTGTACCCTGCCGGGTAAACATTGTGAAGATGGGTAATGTTTATCTATATTATTATTATTAAATTCCAAGATGGTCCATTTGACTAAAAAACACCTTTGATTGTTCTATCTACAACCGATAATTTACAACACAAAACACATTGAATTATGTAATTAAACTCACATATGTAATATTAATTAGTACATTTTCTAACCCCGATGGTAGGATGTAACTACTGTTGATTAGTAGTCTAGTAAATTTCCCTTAATGAGATATAAGCAATATGTTTTTTTGCATGATATGGTGTAAGCATGCATTTATAAAAAAGATCGTTGATGAAAATCCAAAGCATTATGTTAATTATATATTATTTGACTATGCATAGATATGTACATATTGTGTTACATTTTTCAAGTTTAAACTTATTAATAATGCATAATATCGTGCGTCCAGTATCTACCTGTATCGGCAGTGATGACGTCCCACACTCCACACGAAGAAGATGCAATTTGCTTTCCTATTTCTGCATAAGAAAACGAAATGAATGTCCAGGTCAAAATCTTCAAACTTCACAGAGGCATGTGTGTAATATGCTAATTATTTTGTGACGTAGAAACCGAGCCAGCAACAATGAAATGTATATAGTGGCACTGTAAAATATGTTGAGGATGGTACATAACTGGAACCTACCGGGGTTTTCACGAAAACATAACGCGAACTCGGCTTTGCCACCGGTGTAATTTAACAAGTGGAAAAAGCACACGAGGTCTATTTAAATGAGGTCTACTTATTATATACCGCACATATAGAGATTATTAACCTCGTGACTTTAGATATCGTCTATATCCTGGACTTAAGGATAATCTTTGTATTAGATGAGCTTCAGCGAGTCTAATACATATAGATTATCCCTAAATGCAGGATATAGACGATGTCTAAAGTCACGAGGTTCATGATCTCTTCATCATCTAATGTCAAGCTTAAATACTTCTCTATAAGAAGGAACATAAACGTGTGAATCGACATTTTATAAGTCACGCGTAGGAATACATGCAAGTCAGTAAATTGTAAACCGCTTCACTCATTGATAAATACACCAAAGGAAAAGAAACAAATTTAAGAATAATTCTTATTACAAATTGTAAACATATATTAAATGCCCTCGATTAGCACATTTAGTTTCCGATCGTAATTGTCATTTTGTTTACTATTTCCATATAGTAGCATCTATAAATAGTAGTATGAGGTCAGACCTCCCTAATTTGCATAGTTATTAGTCAGGCAAAGTAGCATGATACACGAAATATCTGTATACTTGCTTGTTGTCATAAACATACTAGAATTGCATTCTCATTACTGGCTATTTCAAGGTAATTTGGTAAAATTTGAATAAATACTATGTTATTTTACATGTTTGCTTATAATATATGGCAAAATTAGGAATATTGTTAGAAATGAACCGGTAAAAACAGTGTAAATAATGTCATATTCAACCTTCCATTAGATGATAAATGCAGATATCCTGATGTTGAGCCTACCAACCTTTGTGGTTTTTCTGGAGAACTACAGTGATTGCTAGTACCGGATTCGAATCCAGCATACATGTATACTGGTCCATGTCCTCTTCCCGCACATCTTCTATAGTCAGCGACCAATAATGTTTCGCCACTTTACATATCTTGAACCTCTTTCTTAGACTCGTCCTTCCGAATGATATCACTTCACCCAGTGTATCCGTCCATACCATCTGGATACAGACCACAGAATGAGACAGCGATCAGCGCAACGACTTGGCATAAACTAAATCTTCTAGGAATTAAACCAACATTTGAAATGATAAAAAACAATTTTCTCTCTCTCTCTCCCTCTCTCTTTCTCTCTTTATCTCTCTCACTCTCTCTCTCTCTCGCTGTCTCTCTCTGTCTCTCTCTGTGTCTCTCTCGCTTTCTCTCTGTCTCTCTCGCTCTCTCGCTTTCTCTCTGTCTCTCTCTCTCTCTCTCTCTCTCTCTCTCTATATATATATATATATATATATATAGTGTATATAAAGGTTCTGCTGTTGATAACTTTTTTTTTATCATTAAAATGAGATATTGAAACTGGAGGTTCATAAGTACACAACACTGAGCTGGACATGTATGGCTCGAAGGAAGATTACTGGGATAAACTGTCGACCTTTAACCCAGCACTCGAGAAGAGGAAGGAAGTGATCATGACGATAACAATGAAAAGCATACACTTAACATCTCATCATGCGAAACTATCAGTATCTACATGAACATGTTCACACTTATCGTTTGTAAAACAAGTATTCTTGTATATGACCAGGAAGTTGATATAACTATAGTTGGGCATCATGTTAATTATAAGACAATATTGAATGAGACAATTATTGTTAAATATCCACGATAAAGCATATCAAAGTTCGTGTATTAATTGCTGCTATACAGTGTTAATGGCTGCTCGCGCCGTGCTGGTACTATGCGGTACTATTAAAGACACCCAGTCGTAGCTTGACCATGCATGTACCGGGTTCCGACACAATTGCGTAGGCCTACCTTAGCCTTATTTCGTTTGTTAATAATGCAAGGCAAGACGGCAGCATTCCCCAGATCAGCGACTACTAGCATATCTGTTTTCTCAAATTTGGGGAACGTCTTCCGACCGGAATTCCCTGTAAAAGAAAAAAATAGGTGCATGTTACATATGTGCAACAACACAATTCCAGACCAATACTGACGTAAACCGATAAAATGGTGTTATATTACTACCCATGCAGCTTGATGGTATTTATAATAGTATAACGCCAAACTAGATCATACATGAGAAATTGTATATATGACAATTCATTATCTCAATATTTCAAATCATTATCTTCAAAGGAAAAAACTCGTATATATAGTGGCTCATCGTTGAGCTCAATACATGTTTACATGTTAATCTACCTTTTGAGCAGTACATGGTTCCAAGATGGGAGCATAGCACAATTTGAACATTCATTTATCACATTCATTAGTCTCGTATATATTCTATCAAAACAGACCATAATTTTAACATTCATGCACACATATTTACACTGACCACTATACATGGTTGTTCCCATATATTTAAATCATGGCTCGCTATTTGCCAGCCGGACCTTATATGCACCCAAATATATATATATATAAAGTCCGGATAATGATAGCTTGGAGCATTATACGGCATAAAAAGCACGGCTGATGGCATATAAATCCCAGTGAAAGTGAAGCAATTTGGGCCAACTTTCACTTTCACTCTAACCCACGACATCGGAATCATTCAAATCGAATGGATCCGTGTACGCTACTGACTGCACCTACACGGCTAACGATAAATCACGAATGTGTTTGCACTGAACAAATGGAATAATTATTTTTAAATTGGAAAGTTAATGTTTATATCCACATTACTTGTCCTAATTGTTGATTAAAGTGATAATTGGTGCAGTTTATTGTGATGTAAAATGTATATGCATGCACTGGGAGGCTATATCCCGGATAGTATTTACTGTGCTAATTTCAAACACATATGCAAGGCTCTTCTATCTAATATAAAATATATATGACAGATTCATATGAATAATGTTTTCAATATTAATGAAACGATTAATCATGTTTTTCGATACTAGTATATTCCCCTTTACAGTTCCTGTATCACGAGGCATTAGCACCCCTTAATAAAGTCTGTGATGGATCGTGTAATTTGTTCTGAACTATATACACGGGAAACACGTGAGAATGCAAGGGTTAATTTAAAAGAGTTAATATCCTCGGAGACTGTCGCTAATCGTCGCCAGGCTCAGGTAATAGCCTCGGTACTTCGCACCTCGGCTACTATTCGTGCCTGTCGACGATGAGAGACCGTCTCCTCGTGCATTAATTATATAATAATTACCTTCCCGTCTGACTTGGAATATTGTTGATTGTACTTTCATATTCTTGTCTATAGCATAACACTCGTACATTCCTGCATCAGTTACGGTAGTGGAGTTTATAATTAAGTTCTCAGTTGTATTTCCATCCGTCGTCGTGGTTTTAATTGTGCATCTAGTAAATCGCTGCATCACCGTACCATTAACAGCAACCGGAGTAGATATATATGCCCTCTTCCATACAATCTGTAAAATAGTCTCCTGTTGATTATTTCTCTGTCCATGCAAGGAAAACATAGACGTAGAAAGTAAAAGGGACTTGAACAGAATCTTCCTTTATTGAAACCACTAAAAACGAAGAGATGATATTACATCATGAATAGCGATTGTATGTTATCCATAAATTGACTCCTTTCCAGGTCTGTTTATCTTTACATTCGATGCACAACTGTAGAGGCAATCTATTCGCATTATCTTCTATGCGTTAGCTTCTATTCAGTAATCGTCTATTTAAAACTTTATAAGCAATAATCGACAGGAAGAACAATGTATTTGATGTGAAAGTGTGCATTCCTGAGAATGTGGCTAATAATATAACATGCTAGGTTATGCAACATAAGTAAAATATCCACATTCTGTTCGAGTCCATAATATATGTGTCCAGTGTATA
>JAUTBT010000770.1:0-11047 GCA_032361225.1 Lepetodrilus schrolli | reverse complement strand
TCCTGCCCTAAACTGACAAGTCGTGATATAAGTGAAAGAATCTTGAAAGCGACTTAAAACCCCAATGCAAACAAAAACAACAACAAAAACAAAATCCTTCATGTCACAATGGAAGCTACCGACTGAAATGTCATATCTTAAATATAATATAACATGGGAAATCAAACAGGGCACATTTCATGAAGCAGTCACTAAAACTAAAGCTGTCTCGTATCTATCTGGCCCCAAGATTACGAAACCTTTTTGAGTATAATTTCATGCTTCATAATTGTTCACAAATCCCCATATAAAATTTGAGCATGAGCATGAAATCGTACTAAAAATGTTTCATAATCTTGGGACGAGATCATTACGGGACCTCTAAGGTTTCTTAGTGGATAGAAAACCTTCAACTAAATTGCTAATAACAAATTAATTCTTCTTCTAGGTTATCTGTCCTGTCTGCAGACATGTTTTGAATTACAACCTTGAGGAGCTGGACCGGTTTCCATCCAAGCAGGACGAAGTCGTCCCGTACAAGCCGAGTGAGGACATGGTGAAGCTACAGCAGGACATGGCAGAGCTCTACGTCAGACAGAAGGCCAATGGAGGCATCATTGACTTGGAAGTGGAGAAGAACAGATATCTCGTCAACAAGGTAAGGGACTGCTGTAGAGATTCACAGAAAGTTTTGTGCAAAAAGTTCTATCTGTGTTTTTCGAAAAGTTGCATCTTGAAATGTTTTGATAAGTTTCTGGCCTTTATATTTGAATTATTTTAATACTTTATGGTTCTCGGATTGATAACTACCAATTTTATTCATTTCAAGAATATATCGTATTATAATTATATGCAGAGGAGTGGGTTGTAGGAATGGTTGATCGTCAGACGTCAGAGTCATGGATCTCAAATTCAATCCCACCGTGGATCCATAACATCAATGTGCTATGACAGAGTTACTTTTCTGATACAATTGGGTACCATCGGTACTGTCACAGTGCAGTTATCATACTTGCTTCATCACTACGTGCTGGCCCCGAGATTACTAAAAAAAATTCTTACTCGACTCAGAATGGAACTCTTTGGTGTATTTAGAGACATTGAGGTAAGAAAGTTTATACAGACTGGTAAAGAAAGGTTATACAGGGCAGGGAAGTAGTCGTTGATCTGCTACTGCCGATAGGCGCTGATCACCGTATCCGAGTGCTGTTATTTTAGAGTGACACGTATGTAATACCTAGTACACTTTAACATGTCATGTGCTATCTATTTCACAATAGGAGAGCCTGAGGGAGTTGTTAGACTTATGGATTTATTCAATTTTTGGAGTGGATTTTGTAAATGCAAAATGGCGACCGCAAATCGTGATCAACACGAGTGACAGGGCCGATTGTTTTAAATAAATAAGCACAATGGTTTTAGTGATGTAGAGTGTTGCTACATGTTTAATAATAAAGCAGCTCATAGATTCAGTAACTTATCTTTCAAAATTAAATTGCTGCGATGGATTTTACTCCTGAGTTTGCGAGACGAGTATCGTCATGAGCAATCTTCACTGAGTACAATTTTCATGCTCAGGTGAGTACGAATTCAGACTCAGAAAGTTGCGTAATCTCCAACTTCTGAGTTGAGTATGGATTTGAGCATAAAACATAAAACGTACTCAAAAAGGTTCGTAATCTCTGGGACTCGTGGTCATAGGTTTACTGCAGCACTCAGTGCTATGGGTGTGACAGGTTTTATTCTTGAAAGCGGCTCTCAAGCTGGATTTTAAGAAAGTGAAAAGAAAATACACAAAATGAACTAATTTGATGCAATTAATTCTGGCATAACAATTTTTTTGCTTTCTTTTCTCAGGACACTGTAGTAACTCTGAAGGTCGAAATTCCTGAGGAACCTCATCCTCCGAAAAAAACAACAGCCAGATCTGAGAGAAGATCCCCCAGTCGTGGTGGTCCTGACAGAAGAAACCATCAAAACAGCAGTGTTGTCGCAAAGTACAAAGGCTTACCTCGGAGAAACAGGCCAAACAATGGCTACAATGACAGACGAGAAGCCACCTGTCCTCTCAGAGATGGAGAGATTACATTCGTGGGCGTCAAGGATACATCTAAATATGAACACAATGTTCCTGAACATTGTGAAAGAAAGATAGACAGAGAGATTACGTTCGTGGGGGTCAAGGACACCACGAAACACAGACACAATGTTCCTGATCATGGCGAAAGAAAGAGAGATGATAATAGAAAAGGATCATCATCCTCTACAAGCAAAGATTACGAGAATTGGAGAAAGAACAACCACCGGCGTGAGCAAGAATCCAGAGATCGTGGGTATGGAAGTCACCGAGAGCAATACGAAAGTTATGGACCTAGACAAGATAGAAATAGAAACAGTCGATCAATAGCCGACAAGTCTGATAGAAGCCATTCAGGAAGGACTGGTAAGAGTGTCATCGATGGTTATGAACACCGCCAACCAGACAGAGATGTACAAACTAGATGTACATCTCCCTCTGCTACAAAAGATAATGAGAATGATGTAAGAGTGAATAAAAATGTACATGAAGATTGTGATAAAGGAAGAGCATCTCCTTGTGATTCAAAACTGTCAGAAAATGATAAACCTGGAACGAGTAGCAAAGAAATGCTCCCAAGCAGGAATGAAAATCTTATGGAAGCTGGAAAGAAAGAGTTTGAAGACTGGGATGCAGAAAGAACAGTTGTGAATTGTTCTGATAACAGAAACTACAGTTCAGCACAGACGAGTGACCTCAAGGTTGAAACATCAAAAGCAGAGAAATCTTCTGTGGTTGACACCAATGATGAATGTGACTCTAAAGAGGCTGGCAACTCGGGCAGAAGTCTCGAAGCCAAGCAAAAGAAGCCTTCTCGTGAAGACTGGGAGAGGGAGATAACTCTTGCAGGAGATCAGGGAGAACGCAGAAGTCAGGGAAAATATGGCGGTCGAAGAAGGACATCCAAAGATGAAGAAAAATCCGACGATGGTGATGGGAGAAGAGGTCCCAGATCAAAGGACAGCAAAAGCAACAGGGACAGGGAAACATTTGCTGGAAGGAAAGGAGAGAGCAGGAGATGTAAGAGAGAAGGGCAGTTTGAGGAGAGGCTACATGATGGGAACAGCCACAGGGAACATCATTCTGAAAATAACAAGCATCACGACTATCACAGAGATGGTTGGGGTGGGAACAGACATCACAGGGAACAACAACTTGAAGAGAGACTACATGATAGGGAGGGCAACAGGGAAGATTCTGGAAGGAACCGGCATCCTGGCTGTCACAGAGATGGTGGTCGGAACAGGAACTGGCATAACAGAGACCAATGGCAGGGAGGTCACCAGGACAGAGCTCAGCATGAAGGAAGACACGACCATCCTTCCAAACCTCATGAAGAGAATTGGGAAAATGAAATTTGTACAGTGGAAAACAGACAGCAGAGAGGACAGAAGAGAGGCGAGAAAGATGCTAAGTGCAAGCCAGACAGAGAACATCGTGAAGTTAGAAAGACAAGTCATTCGAAGTCAGCATCAGAGAATTGGGAAAGTGATGTTTCACTCAAAGACCACGAGAAGAACCAGAACCCGGAAAAGAGAAAGGAATTACTTATGGAGAAAGAAGGGAAACATCCTGTAGGTAATAATAAGCATGAAGGACACTGCCCACCACGAGGAGACACATCAAGAAATGATGCCATTGAGGGCAGCAGGTTGAGTGAGGAATCAACATGGGAGAGGAGTAAAGGAAAGGACATTCAACATGACACAAGCTGGGACAAGAGTGTATCCAGAGGAGAAAAAACACATGGGAGGGGGAGGTACTCTGACAAGCAGGAGCGGAGACATGAAGACATGCATTCACAGGATGCTCGGAAAGCAAAAGATACATCCAGAGAACAGAAGCTTCACCCAAGAAGAAATTATTCTGCAAGGAAGGAAAATTGGAACGAGGACCACCACACGGGGCAGAGAGACCAGAACAGATACGGTCGCACAAGGTCGACCACGAGCGAGGACTGGGACAAGGAAAGGGTCGACGTCGATGGGTCACGACACAATAGGAACAACCGGGATCGAACATCAGTTCATGGAGGTCAATCTGGACATGGGTCTGGACATGGATCTGGTAGAGAGTACAAAGAAAGCAACACCAACAACGTCCACAGCAGACATGAGGGAAACTGTGTCACACCCAGCCGTACGAAAGATGTACATTGCGAATCTGACACTTCAAAACACAATGATGTTCCCAATGCTTCTGAACGTTCTGAAACGAAACCTAAGCCAGTTCCAGGCCCACCTCCATGTCGCAGTGGGATGAAAGACAACTGCACTACACCCAGCCATACTAACCATACGCATTGCAAATCTGACACATCAAAAAGCAGTAATGTCCCCAATGCTTCTGACGATCATGGAAGAGATTCTAAGTCAGTTCAAGGTCCACCTCCAGGAATCAATCTTCCACCTGGAATACACATCACTGGACCTCCGGGATTCAGTGCCGTCAGTGGTGAAGGTTCTAGTACACATATGAAGCCACCCCCTGGTTTTGTTGTTAGGTAACACATAGTATGCATACATAAATTGTATGCAGTAAATTGTCTTTTATTGGTTATCATGCCTACCGAAATGGTATTTACATTGGTACACACATTACCTAAGTTTCTATCATTGTTATGGATTTGAATTGGATTAGAACATATATATTAGACCTCCTGGAGTACGCCTTTAAAAAATTCGGCTTGATCATTTACCAAATGTCTTTCACCTCCTTCCATTGATACAATATACTCAACAAAATTAATTAAGGGCCAGTAGCCTTTTGGGACATATAGATTTCACTTTATATTATTGTAACAATGAAGAATTTACAAACATCTACAGCTCCAGATACTCTTCAAGAACTTGTGTGGAATGTTTGTATCATTGTTATGGATTTGAATTGGCACCAGAGTTCCAAAATGTGGTAGAAAGCTTCCCACAAAATATCTGCCAACATTTAACTTATTTTGTTGAGTATATATCAAATGATACATGTACAGCAGAATTAATTTGCTTTGATTATTAGGCATTATATTTCTGTATAGGGTGTGCTTGAATTGTGTTTGTAGAACTGTTAATATTGAAAACCAGTCGGGCATACGGAAAATGTAGCTTGTTGCCCTATATGCTTTTGTAGACCAATCACATCTACACACTTTCAAGTAAAATAGGTTTGACCATGAATCATGGCAACAATCTTTAATTGTGTGTCATTAATAAGGACGTTTGATTGGCTATAACATGAATTGTCAACAAGGCAATGAACCTTTAGAATAGCGGAAACGAACTAATAAACTTTTATAATTAGATTTTTAAGAAGTGTTTATATTGCAGCACCATATCATACGGTCATACAATAGCACACTTTTAGAACTTCAGATTTGTGAAGGTTTGAACCAAGCCTGGGACTTCTGAAGAAATTACTTTTCTGATGCGATCATGATAGGGTGCACTGTGGCATCCGCCCTACTGTGGCATCCGCCCTGTGCATTCTGCACTGAAATTGTAATACATAAACATCCCAAGAGCGACTATGAACTTGGACAACCTGATATCCAATCATGTATAAGTGAAAGAATCTTGAAAGCGACGTAAAATCCCAAGATTTTGAATAAATTGATTTTTACTTTATTCATTTGACAATAATGATTCATAACATGGTTGTTCGTTCCATTTCTTTTGCTTTGGTATAAGGTTGATGGTTGCATTTTTGCTTTTATGGATAGCAACAATAAGTCGATGATATACCATTAACTTTGCATTACAAAGTCGAAATCTGGATTTGTTAAATGCTAGTCGCACTATGATAGTCCAAGATATGACAAATAGAGAGGCATGATACATTTGCTTCGAATAATTTCGTAATAGTAAAATTGATTGCGACCAAGAGGCGCATCCATGGAATATATTGTGTAGGTATAAGACTGCTTGGTTATACATTGGTAAAATAATTGAGAACGCCTCGCCTATTCTTTGAGATTATCGCTGGTGGTGGATCAATATATGAGAATATTTTCAATAGTACTACAATTATTTTAAGTGTGGAATATAATAATAGGTTTACATTCAATTTCATTACTGCTACAATTGCTTTTGAAATGTTACCTTCCCACTACCTTCATACAATTTCTACGAGTGCTTTAACGGCAGAAACTTCGAAAAACTAAGCATGCCATGGCTACTCGAACTTCTTTGATGATGTTTCAATTGCAAGAACTGGCTTGCCCTTACTGTTCATGCATCGATTGTACCTTGAGTATTATAAATACTGCGATACATGATGATTAAACATGACAAAAACGAAACAGTTGTTGCTGATTATATGTATTTTAGTTTGTCCTGCTCTACATCGAAAGTAACGGGCGTTTACATCACGATGACAGCAATCTATCACTACATGTGTTCAATGTATCATCAACATAGAGACCGTTAGTGTTCCACTTTCAACTTCAAACGCCAGAATTCCTGCGTATTGCCTCGCACAATTGTGTTGATCACGTGATATTTGACAGGCTTGCCCACTTTGAAGTGCAAGTCAGAACGCGCACGTGAATCATATCACTTGATCAACAAATTATGCGACGTATGATACGCAGGAATTCTCGCGTATGAAGTTAAATGTGGGAAAATAAAAGGTCACTGAATCCAGTTTCGCCGTGATCATGAAAGGAAATGTTCAGTCGCAGTGCGGTGTTTCCGTGTTTGTCGTATCCTTTACAGTGGTAATACTGCAACAGGGCCAGATGGTAGTCCCTGGTTCAAATCCCTTTCCTCGAGCCTGGCATCAATGTTCACGAAAGTTGTCTGTATTGTGGCAATGCAGTTATCATCCTTGGCCTGCCAGTACCAGCCGGTGCTCACGGTTGACAGGTTTACGAACGTTGAGGGTTTCCTCCTGCCTAAACTGACAAGCCGTAATATGTGAAATAATCATTAAAGTGGCTCTAAATAAATAAAACGATAAAACATACTCCAAAAAGGGTTTCCGCTATTAACAAACCGAAGGTGCGTAGTGAGTTGCCTATGTTGACAGAGCATATACCAACTGGTACGCGGAGATTTACTGCGGCGAGATCTATTCCCCGGACCCGGAATTGTGGTTTATGACCCGGACCCAATTCCCGGAAATCTGGTTGGCTCACGTGGCCGAAATTATTAATAATTGTTTTCTATTCACACTAACCGTAACCACGTGAGAAATCGAGAATAGACCGCAAGTCCCGGGAATAGACGCTAGAGTTTACTGCAACACTCCCGCTATCATGATAGGATGCACTATCGCAGTGCAGTTATCATCATTGGTTTGTCAGTACCAGTAGTTGCTCGCAGGATTGCTACGACACTGCGGTACATGTACTTCAGCTTTTCTCATACGACGCGATTTGAGTGAAATAATTTTGAAAGTTTCTCTGAACCCCATTTCAAGCAAACAAGTTTCACACATTTTTCATTTCTGGTTCGTGATATGTACATCGAACTTCAGTTAATATATTTCCCATTGCACTGTGCAAGCTAGTCTTGCTTCTTGGTGTATGATGTGTAACCATGTGTGATATAAAATGCTCTTGTCTTGGCTAAGTTGGTAGCTCTGTCAAGGCAACTCTGGTTTGAATCCCAAGATAGGCATATTGTTACTACAGCCGTGTGGGTTATAGCTAGACCTACCATAAGTATAAGCATTGACATATTAAATGAAATCCCGCTGGGGAAAAAAAGTATATTTAATTCAAATAATAATTCGTTAATTAATAATTAGCAGCATAGAGAAATGAAATATGTTTTAATTTGATCATGGAAAAAAAAAGAGAAGAAGAGATATGGAACTTGTTCACCAATGAAGATTCTGTAACGACGATGTTCAAAATTCAGTTGTGACACTGACAACACCCTTTCGAATGAGATATTGTTTTTATTAACACAAGTACAAATACAATTCACAACGCAAAGTTTGGACTCGATTGTTGAGTTTGTCAAGGAAGTGTTTTACTTCCCTTCATTACTCAAGTCATCGACACCATAACTAGCAGTTACTAAAATATAGTATATCACGTAAATCTACAGGGCAACTTGTTAATATCGCTTCATTAACAACATATATCACAGTGTTTAAATGTAAGTAGCGTTATAAGCGATAGTTTCCCTGTAGTTCAATAAAACAGTATGAGTACTATCTGTACCATACTCCCATAGAAGTGGCGTGTATTATGCGATATTGATTGTGCACTTGAGCAAACAAACGGCAAGTGTAGGATGTCGATAAAATAAGTATCGAATGTTTCCAGGATAGCATCTTTATTGCGATGAAACGTAAGCCTCGAGTCACGCCCTGACTACACGTACGACCCTTTCGCGAAACACAGACCAGACCTGATCAGTAATCCTGACTTTAATCCTCTAATAATCGATCATCAAGGAAGTCATTTACAGAGGAAAAAAAGTTATGTGTCCGGGCTACGACACCTAACGTTGATGCTCAAAAATAAACCAGGACATCCGAGGTGGAAATGTCCTGTCTGGTCCTCTTAGGACCCTGGAACAGGACACCTAAATATGCTTGCTGTGATTACCAACTACGCCCCTGATTTACACAATGTCATGTTGCAGTACCATACTCGAAGTCGTGTAACGATGACCCTAACAAACGTTTAGGTGTGACTTTAAAACAGTACGTATCTGTCATGACGATGCCTAGCTCAACTATGAACTGAGTACAACTAATTAGATATATCTACCACTGACTATAGCAAAATGTACAACATGTTAATATTGATTGAGCAAGGGGGAGGAAAAGCTAATATTCACACATACGCATTCATACAACTCTTCCAGAACGCGGATCACGACACATTTTATGGGTATACAAACACACGTTGGTGATCCAAAATGGCCATGCAGCACGAGCAATAGATAAATGCAACTCATGAGTCCCATTAAACCTTAAATAATGAAACGTCGCGCAGTCCTGAAAATTGGATTTCAATATATACCGAATATTATTTCTTTAAATTAATTTCGTCTTGATTTAGAATGAAAAAAAATCTGAAATGTTACTTTTGGACGTATATATAGCGGTATAACACACGCTTTGCTCTATGCAGTGATTGCGATTGCAGTGAAAACCATTTTGAATTGTAAACACAGCAATATTCATAGTAAGCTCTACAATACTACGAAGTTCAGTCTTCTCGGACCGATCAAACATATTATTATATTTATTACGATGTCATGGTATATTAGTGTCTCCAAAAATAATTAGATGTCTAAAAGCTATTGAATACGCCGTCTTCATCATTATACATTGGTATAGCGAACAATAGCATTAACAGTTTAAATCATTTTGGCGACTATCGTAATATGTAATATTTCGATTTCAGCACTTTAATATGCTGGTAATGCTCAAACTCTAGATAACATAAAGTAACTATTCTGCATACTTTGAAGAATTAGCTATATCTGTTGCCCTAGAAAACACATGATAGACATCACGGGACACGGACATTTAACATGTTAACATTGAACCAGTCTCTGTGACACTGGCACTGCGTACATCCGTCGACTCGCTGCAAGTATATATACTAGACTAGGTATGTACACGATACTAGACTAGGTATGTATAATGATGCGTCTTGATGTTTCACGTGCACCACACAGTCCCCATCGCGTGTAAAGGTGGACTCATACGATGTGATTCATAATTACAATCGACGGATTGCGACGACTGAGATCGCATGACTAGAGCAAGTTCCAATTGAACTAGATTGGTCGTCCAAACGATCGACCCGTGTGAGCGAGTCTTAACACACTACTCAGGATACTATGTCACTCTGCTATATGGTACCCGTGAGTATTTACGTGTTTTTTTACTCGTGGTAACGTTGCACTATGCTCCATATCCGGTAATAAGCTAACCTAAATGTATTCCTTGTCAAAGACGATTCGCGGTATATTTTTCGATTTTTTATTTTACTTTTTTACATTTTTCACGTTACGATCTCATTGCATGTCAGGGAAGTTAAGACTTCCGGAATATCGGTAGAAATCTCCAAATGAGTAGGGCACTGCCACGAAACGTCTTTGACAAGGACTAAACATCAAACTAACTGTATTGTTTGGCTTTTTCGCTACGTTCAGCGGCGTACGTAAGTAGACACCGGAGCTGAGCTTTAGAGGATACTATAAAAAATGTCCGACTACTTTTGTCTCGAAGCCCAATGTGCATCGGATTGGTCGTACGAGTAGAACTTGCTCTAGTCATGCGATCTCGATCGCAATGAATCGGCTCGGATGTTCGACGCATCGTTACAACCGATCGGCCCTGTGAGTCCACCTTTACTATTACCAAAATGGAATATAGGACAATAACGTCATAGTTGACGATGTTGAATGATACGTTGTAAAAAATAATATAATAATATAATAATAAAAAATAAAAAATAAATAAAAAATAAAATATATATATATTTTATATATATATAACATATATTTGTTGATGAATTATAAAGTGCGAGACATAAAATATATGAACACAGTTAATAGGAGAACCATCAGATTTGCAGTGGGGTGTGCTGCCGGACTATGTAGCGACGCCGCGTCCAGTGAAGAAGCATACACTTTTCTGGTGTGAAGGGCTTGAACAGGACGGAAGTTGTTATACATCTTTCTAGTGTGTTCGTCGTTGTCTTCATTGGCCTCCAACTCTCTGAACTTCCCCAGCTGCAAACAAATAAATAACATAAATAAATACGATTGAACGTCTTGAAATGTTTATTGAATTGAGACAACAAATACTACACTGTTTCTACAGTAAATAAACAGTGAATACATTTGATGACCACGGTATTTCTATTTCGATACTTACTTCTAAAATACACTCGAATAGTCCCGCAATTACGTTTTCCTGCCTTGTATGGAAAACACAAAATATGGACTTTCGTATTATGGTGCAATCGCCCGAACGCAGCTTGCACTGTTAGTAGAGAGGCGTGTTAAGCCAGTACAAGCCCTC